>JASDQU010308843.1:58506-69397 GCA_032191745.1 Picea mariana
CGCTCACCCTATATACCTCTTTCCTTCCGTCGGGTTCAATGGTGTGATAACCTTCAAGAATCCTACCTCAAATATCATCTCCCTCCTCTTCATGTTAATGATCGCTTGATTATAAAAGAACCATTAAAGTCCCATAAGTTTTGGATATGATTGACTATCATCCACGATCTTAATGACTTCAAAATATGATACACTAGGAACTCCATCTATATACATAGGTACTCTTGTCAATCAGCCAATTCATACTATATTTTGTCGGTTTTCCAATCTTAGCTGAATAGGAGACCAAATCAACTTGGTTTTCCCCATAATTTTCCATGTCTTATTTGGTAACACATTTACATATGTACCCAAGTCTAAAATAACATTATCCACATCATATTCCCCAATCTCCGCACTTAATCTAAATTCTCTGCTAGTCTTATGTTTATGTAGTACCTAATTCAATACCCTTTGTGCAATAGGAATTTCACTTTGTTGCATGCAATGATCAATCATTTCACATAATTCATTCAATGTTGTTTCATCTTTCATCAATTCTACACAACTTCGTAGGAACTCCCTTAGAGTACTTACCTTCTCAAGTGGCTTTTCTGAAATAGTAGGATCATAGTCAAGAGGTCTAGATGATGTTGATTCTACCTAGTCTGGTCCTAGGATATATTTTTTTTCCATATGATACATATCCTTTCCTTACTGAGGGTCAAATGTTGGCATAGGTCCTACTGATTTCCTTACCCATTTTTCATCCTTCTTCCCTTCATTTTTTGCATCATCCCCTGTTCTAGTTCCTTCACACATAACAACTATTGTTCTAAGTCCTTCGTTGCATTTCTCAGCTGGTGTCTTTTGTACATCTTGATTTAGGTTTTGGTTTTGATTCCCTCTTTATTATCATTTCATGAGTAGTTGAGGATATCCTTCTATCACATGATCCAGTTCTCTATAGTATGTGTAGTTTGTACATGAATTCAGGAAATCATGAGTGAAGTTTCCTCATTGATTACAATTGTAAAATATTATGTGTCCTCTACCTGCTCCACAAATATTTCCTCTTCCTCAACCTCTGCAAAAATTTCCTTTGTTTCTTGGATTAAATCCTCTTTGATTATTTTACTATGGACCACCTCTTTCTATTGAAAAATTCTCCTCCTAGATCCTATACATGTATGAAGTGCGCTCTCTCATCAAATAAATGGTGCGAAAACCCTTTTTTTTGTGCCCTGCTGATTTGCAAAAGTTGAAAAATACGTTTCTTGACGTACTATGTTATTTCTTTAGTAATGGACACTCAATCTAATGATGTCTTCATTTCTTACATATTTCACAATATACCCCTCCTGGTAATGTATTCAGTGTTCCAATCACCAAATATTGCGCAAATGTTGGGAATCCGTCCTTATACTGACATTCCATCCTAAATTTGGTACACCAAACTTGTTTCTACTTCTCCTTCCCTTTTGTAAGTTCTACAATTGAATTGTCAAGGAAGCTAGTTGTGTCTATACTTGCATCATCCATCCACTGTCTCCTACAGGGGATTCTTCCAATTTCATTGCAATATTGAAAGCTTCAGGTTGTGATGAAACCTTATGTTGAATCAAAGACCGAAAAATGTTTGGTAGTAATCCTGCAATAAAACATTCTTGATGTTGTTGATTAGAGATTTGGAATGTCAATCTACTCAGCAGGTCCTTAAAACGTTGGCCATAATCTAAAACTGATTCATTGTGCACCTGTTTGATTTCTTTCAACTCTGTAATGTACTGCGACACATACTTTGGATTCTTGAACGCTTTCAAAAATGCTTTTCTAATTTGTGCTAACGTCCTTTCTTGTCCTCTACATGTGGTACTCTACAGTTTCATGTACCATACTAGTGTGTGGTCCCTAAATGTTGTTGCCAACTGTGCAATATTTACATACCATCTTAGACATTATTTGTAATGCAAATTGTTTCAAATACTAATAGATGTTTTGCTAGATCCTCTGACCCAAATCTTTGGAAATCAGACAGTTTGAGTCTATTCTCTACCCCTTCCATGTTAGTTTTTGTACTACCTCCCCTAGGCGATGTTGGTTGACTCTGAATCATCGCAATGATTCAACTACTCTTGCTACTGCTACTCTATCTTCTATTTCTAAATATAAGTGTTTTTGAAAAATCCTCGAATCTTATTATTGATCTAGGTGGCGCACACAAGGTCATGGAATATACATAGGATCTAGTCTGAGTAGGCCTTATCGGGTCTTATATTATAGGAATAAACTAAGAATTCTCTTCCTCCCCTTATACATACACTATTTCTATGATATGGATGATTGTGCATGGTCCTCTTCCCTCGGGCTCACTCTGCAACTCTCCTTTCTCATCCCCAACCTTCCGCCTCTTGTACCTTCTTCCACTGTGCAATACTACAAAATCATCTTGTTATTATTATACAACATCTTTAGTTCTCTGCATCCTTATTCCCTTCCTTACTTCTTCATTTATTCCTTAATTCTTTCCTACCTTCATACTATCCTCTTGTTATCACCTGGTTCCCCTATGTGCATGCATTTATCATGCAGCAACATATTTATCCACGTACCCAATGATTTCATGAACCTTCCACACCGACCTTTGAATAAATCCCTCTCTATAACAATGTATGACTGGGTACAATCCACTGCAAATTTTGTACTATAACCTCATAAGATATTGTCCAACCAGAAATCAACAACATGAGAAATCTTATTACTTATAGAATTCAGTTTCCTTACAAAGTCAAGGGTCTAGTTTCTTAGTGTTGCGGTTTTATACCTTCCATTATTATCCACTAATCATTCTAACCAATCATTAAAAATAATCATAAATTCTCCAAAGAAAACCGCATGCAACTTTGTGTGCAGATACCTTTGCATCCATTTCTCATCGCTCATCTGAGGATTTCTATTCTCTTTTTGAGAAAATTATCATTCCTTCCCTTTTATCCATTCTGAGATCTATTTATTAGTCATCCTCCAAAACATTCCCTCAATCACAGATTCCAAGTCTTGGAAACAGAACCATTTTTTGGCATGTGGTTGAAAGACCCTAGGTTCAAGTTATCTAACCAACAAAACCCTTCAGGCACCGACACTTTTGGTATCACCTGCATGCATGTGAAGTCTCTCCCGAGGCATCTATTGGGCCAATGGGAACCAATTTTTTGAAGGAATGAGGGGATGGGAGATGATCATCATATTCATTCTTACTTATATATTATGTGTGAATTATCTCCTGACTGGAATTCCTTAGTTACTTAGTAATTTATTTTATGTAGTACCGTCATGATTAATATTGCAACATAAAATATCCATTATAACATCCATAACTACTGCGAAATGATCATATAATAAACATATCTAGTTTAACTTGCATAAACCTACTATTCACAAACAATCACATGAATCCCACACATAAATACACAAATTTAACATGGTTCACCCAAATTTGTGCTACATCCACAATGACTTGATTCTTTATTATTCTTTCTGTAATCATCCCAGGCTTGCACACTTCTCTTACAATAGATTTATCATGATATCTCCCTCCATTTTACCTAGCCACTCTGTAGTGCAATCGTCTCTCTCTCCAAAACTCTCCCTTAACAATCATGTATAGACTCTCTCTCATTTTCAATCTATCCTCTCCACAAAAATAAATTTCGACCTTTAGCTTCCTATCTTCGCTCAGTGTCAACAACCTATTATACCCAACCCATTACATATTTATACATGGTATTTAGGGCTTAAAACCCTACTTTTTTATACCCAAAACCCTATTACAACTCATTATGACTCATTACAACTCATGTTGACTCTTTGCTCAGGCGTGATTTTCCCTCTTTTGCATATGCATACTTCTTTTTCATTCTCTATTGTTGTTCTTCCTTCTTTTGCACGTCTTTCGATTTTTTCATGTCAAACTCTTGTCTTTCCTTTTCTCCCACTTTATCTTCCTACTTTACTCTCTTTATTTATTCTTAGCCAAGTATGTTTTTACTACCCACTTCAATCATAAATGTGTCTTTATTGTGCACTCCACTCCTACCTTCTCTTAATTCTTCCACTACTGCGTATCTCCTCCACACTTAGGCTTTTCCTAAAAACTATATCCAAAATGTATGTCCAACAAACACCTTGAAGGAGACATGTCTATTGTTCATTGACCCATTGATAATTTCACCTTCCAAGTTGGAACTTCTCAAGCCTTGCTATCTCATTCTGCACAGAATAAATGTGTAGTTGACTTTAGGTGCACTCATCATATGTTTAAGGATTCTTCCTTGTTCACTTCTTTGAATGAAGCTGAGGAAAGGAATATTTATGTTGTTGATGATTTTTTTCTCGATATTGCTGCTTAGGGTGATTTTTCCTTTTGACATGCGAGAATTTTCGACATTTAGCATGTGGAAAATTTAAGTGACAATTTGTTGTCTCTTGCTCAGTTAGAAGAGACAGGTATGATAGTGGATTTTTGGACAAATCGACTCTTTGTTTGAGATTTGAATAAAGGTTAGTCAATTGTCACTGGATGGTTTCTCAACCCAAAGGATAGTCTATATAAATTATGTGACATGGCTCAACCTGACACCGAAATGACTTCTCTTTTTTCTCAGAGTGATGATAGAAGTCAAACTTGGAATGAAAAAATCAAACACCTTAATTTTCAAAGTCTATGATTGATGTAACTCATAAAACAATTATCGGTATAATTAAAGGTTTTCCCCTGAAGGAACTCGTAAAGGATATCTTCTTGGAAAGCATAATCAAGCACCTTTTGACACTAGCAAAGTGTGGCAAGCACTAAATCTCTTGGAGTTGGTTTATAGTGATATCCATTGCATCAATTTTTATTCTCTCATAGGTCTAAGGTATATCTTGACTTTCATTGATGACCTCTCTCGATTCACTTAGGCCTATTTTTTGAAGAATAAGAATATTTTCTTTGAAAATTTCAAAGAATTCAGAACCTTTGCTGAAAATAAATGTGGTTGACGCATCAAGTGGTGGTATGTAAATCGTCCATTTGAATAATATTTCGTTCAATCTAGTATTGACTCACAACGGTCTATTTAGCACACACCTTAGAAAAATTGTGTCGCAAACCACAATAATCAATCATTAGTCAAAATTTATAGATGTCTTTTGTAGTATAAAGATCTACCTCCTCACTTCTTGTTTGAAGTTGTATATTGTGAAAACTATATTCTCAATCGCATCTCGACTCAATCTATTCCTTTAGTGACTCCAGTCGAGAAATGGTATGGAATTAATCCTTCAATCCACAACCTTCGTGTGTTTGTATATATTTCATTGGCTCATATTTTCGATCATTGAAGAAATAAGTTGGATGAAAAGAGTCATGTTTGTATCTATTAAGATCTGTTCCTAATCCCTCTTCATGGGT
Organism: Picea mariana; assembly: GCA_032191745.1. Lineage (NCBI taxonomy): Eukaryota > Viridiplantae > Streptophyta > Pinopsida > Pinales > Pinaceae > Picea > Picea mariana. Next base: position 63,941 of record JASDQU010308843.1, read on the forward strand.
CATTGGATAGTAGGATATGTTTTCTATGTAATAAAGACCACCATTAGTTAATAAGGCCTAATAAATAAAGGGGAATAAGTCAATGTAAGAAGACCTAATAGAAGCTTCCACTTCTAGAAAGATAGTCCTTTAGAAGTTTCCTTAGAAGCTAGAATTGGTATAAATAAGAGTAGGAGGTATTGGATATTTTTGTCTTTGAGATTATTGTAATAAATCTCTTCTCTACTGGAGGTTTCCCCCTCAAAGAGGAAAGTGAACATTGGTATATTTAATAAACATGTTCTTTTTGGTGTTATTCTTGTATTGTTCTAGCCATATTATTATTGTTCCATTACTTCTTGATAAATATTTTTGTTCTGCATATTATTATTTATCTGGTATATTGCAAGTGGTATCAGAGTTCTTTCTTGGGCATAACTTGTGTGGTAATTTTTTTATAGTAAAGACATATTTCAACATCTTTTATATATAGAGATGTTTTGTTTCGCACATAAAACTGTGGTTGGGAACTCATACATGAAATAACTACAACTGGTACTTAAGCGCACATTGTTTTCCACTGTTGCCACTCCTATTGGTACCCCTTTGAGTGGTATCACATTAGACAACACTTGTATATCCTACATATATGGAATCCCTCTGTAGATAAACTGAACGACCACCTAACTTCTATAGTGTCACCAAGAATAGAACTCGGTAAGATACTCTCTCATACTTGGGTAATCATGTAGTATGGATCAGGGTACAGTCTAGACTCCTTATTTGGTGCCCTAAGATATTGGTTGGAGTACTACTGTTTGACCCCACATACATATAAGAGAGATATAGAAAATGGAAAACTCTTTCCTGTAGACACACTGCAAACCCTAACCCTTGGGACGATAACAACTGATCTATTACAGTGCATCTTGGCCCTTGCTAAAATTTTCACTGCAAAAACACTCCCCGCCGACATATTTTATTATTGATAATTTGGAAATTCTGCCACTGTAGAAGTATTCATGGTGGAGTATAACTACGCAAGAGTAAAAACAAATGTTTGGGCCCTAACCAAACCTTATTTGTGACCTATTTGATTGGATTCATCTCCTCATTTTTATCATAGTGGTACCCTTCACTTTTAATCCTTCATTTTTCAAGTGAACCCAACCCTTTCTAGGACACCATTATTTGAGACAAATCCCATTGGATTCCTCTCTTTGTCCTGATCACCCAGGTGCCTATCAATTTTTGTGCCCAGATTTTTGTCTTGACACCTCACCTACTACCCAATCCTCCAACATGCCTACCATCCACTCTCAGAGCCATGAAGACATGAACTCTAGGAAATCAATACTATAAGATAAACTTACCACCATGCAAAATGACTTGCAATCTTCCATAACCCAAAACATTGATAATATGATGCAACTCCTCAAGGGTAATCATGTTGAGAACAACCACGCTAACCCACAATATTCCCAGTATGAGCATACTTAGTCATCCCACTCCTGTTAGGGCTCTACACACTCTTGGAATAATTTGCCCAAAGTTGATATGCATAAATCTGATGGATCCAACCAAGCAGGGTGGGTGTCTCACATGGAGCAATAATTCTCCCTCCATGATATTAGGGATTATGATACCAAAATCCATGTAGGGGTTCTATACCTAGATCAAGAACAATGGAAATTGTAGTAGTGGCATAAGAAATGTTATCTTGGACTCCCCACTTGTAACATGTTCAGCAAAGCACTTTGTTCCTGTTTTGTTCAGGAATCTCATTTTTTGGGAAAGCTCACTAAGTTGTAGTAGAATAGATTAGTATCAGACTTTGTCATAGAGTTTGAAAATTTGGATATTAGAATCGACGAATTATCTGATGAGTTGTACCTTCAATGTTTTATCAATGGCTTAAAGGAAGCCATCAGGGATCATGTGAGCATGCATCATCCTACTATCACATTGCAAGCATGCTAATTAGAACTAGAAAAAGATACTATCCTTCAGGATCCACCCCTAAATGCTACATTTGCCAACCATCCTCACCCCAAGTCTCACCCAACTCCGACACAAACCTTGAAGGTCCAAAAGGTCTCTCTCGTAGAAATGGAGGAGTGTCACAAGTAAGGACTTTGTTATTTGTTTGATTAAAAGTACTCGTTGGGATATAAATGTAGGGAACACAAGTTCTTACATATTAATGGATCAATTTCCTCTTCCTATGAACACATACCATTAAATGGGACTGCTCACCCAGAGGATTCTCAACCGAGTGTTCACAAAAAATATTTCGTTGCAACCCCTGTGGAGACAGAGAAACCTGCCATATCTTTTCATTTCCTCTCAAGTATTTCGGTCCCACATACATTGAAGATCAAGGGCTACATAAAATATAGGTTGGTTGTATTGTTGATTGATAATGGTATCACTCATAATTTCATTCACTACAGGCTTGCTGAGGAGAGCCATTGTTTTGTCCAACCCATTTCTACTTTTCAAATCCTCATTTCTATTGGTGGTATGATGAGGTGCGGGGGCCATTGTGAGAATGTCCAACTCAAAATGGGTGATTATCATCTGAAAAATCACATGTTCTCTATTTCCATGGGTGTATGTGATATTGTATTGGGCGTGGAATGGCTTCACACTCTAGGACCAATCAATATGGATTATCAAGAATTATATATGAGCTTCCACCAAGAGGCTCACACCTATACCCTATAAGGTCTCCAAGTGGGATCCCTGAAATCATCAGCTCTCACAGGATGGGAAAAATGTTGAAGAAATGCCACCAAGGGGTGATTTCTCAATTTAATGTCATCCAAGTCACTAATCAAGCCTCTCGGGTAGTTCCTCCTACACTGAAATTAATATTGAACAAGTACCCCAAGTTATTTTAGGTTCCCACAACCTTACCTCGCTCTAGCGGTGATCATGATCATAGCATCCCTCTCCTTCCTCGTAGTCAACCCCCCATTGTACATCCCTATAGGTACCCATTTTATAAAAAAAATGAAATAGAAAATATGGTATAGGAATTACTGGAGGTGGGGATAATTCTCCCTAGTACTAACCGATAATATTCCCCCATGGTGATGCTCTTAAATAAAGACGGTACTTGGCACATGTGTCCCGACTTTCATGCCCTGAATAAACTCACTATCAAAGATAATTTTCTCATGCCTATCATTGATGATATGTTGGATGAACTCGAGGGTGCTTGTGTCTTCACCAAACTAGACCTTTGCTTCGTCTATCACCAAATCTGAATGAAAGAGGAAAATATTCTGAAGACTACTTTCAAAACTCATGAAGGACATTACAAATTCCTGGTCATGCCTTTTGGTCTTTGCAATAACCTATCCACCTTCCAAAGCCTCATGAATAAAATATTGAAACCTTACCTTCGGAAGTTTGTCCTGGATTTCTTTGATGACATTCCCATTTACAGCCACACTTGGGATATCCACCTTTTGCATGTGGGAAAATTCCTTCACTTCTACAAGAAAACCAATTATTTGTCAAAAATCCCAAATGTTCCTTTGGAGCTATCAAAGTGGAATACTCAGGACACATTGTGGGTAGAGAAGTGGTAAAAGTGGACCCCAAAAAGGTACAAGCTATGTAGGAGTGTCCACAACCCATGAACTTAAAGAACCTAAGGGGTTTCCTAGGTATCACATCATATTACAGTATGTTTGTACACCATTATGGAAAAATTGTTAAGCCCTTGACTGACCTTCTGAAGAAAAATGCATTTCGTTGGACACCTACTGCCAAATAAGCCTTCACAAATTTAAAGAGGGCGATGTGCACTAGTCTTGTCCTAGCATCTCCTGAATTCAAAAAAACCCTTGTGGTATAAGCATATTATTCTGGCATTGGCATCGATGTCGTGCTCACAAAAAATGGTCAATCACTGGCCTTTACTAGCCATGCGTTGAGTGGCTGCAATTTTGGAAGATCTACGTATGAAAAAGATATGATGGCCATTCTATAAGAAGTGCACACATGGCGGCCATATATTTTGGGTCTTCATTTTCAGATAAAAAAAAATCACCATAGTCTGAAGTATTTTTTGGAGAAATGGTTATCTTCTCCAGAACAAAACAAGTGGTTCACCAAAATGTTGGGTTATGATTATAAAATCATATATAAAAAGGGAAAATACAATATAGTAGTTGATGCATTGTCAAGAAAACATGAGGAGGATTTCTCCCTCTTTTACTTATCCTTATCGGTTCCTGATTGGATTGAAGAAGTATGATAAAAGTGGTTAACACACTTGGCTATGTCCTAGTCAATTCAACGCCTCCAGGAGGACCCTAATCCTCCCATCGACTACACCTGAAAAGACAATATTCTAAGATATAAATATCACTTGGTTCTATCACCCTATTAAAAACTGAAGCCAAGGCTCTTAAATGAGTTACACTCATCCGTTATTGTGGGTCACTTGGGCTTCCATAAGACCCATCCATGTGTCTTTCATTCCTTTTTCTAAGTATGCGTGAATAACCATATCCTTCAATTTTTCACTGAATGTGACATGTGCCAACGTAATAAGATGGAAACCATCAAGCCTCCAGGCGCTCTCCAACCCCTACCCATTCCATCTTCTATGTGGACGGATATCTTCATGGACTTTAGAATGGGATTATTGAAAGCTGGGACCAAATCTTTCAACATGGTGGTGGTTGATTGCCTCTCCAAGTATGATCCTTTTTGTGCATTACCCCATCCTTTCACACTGACATTAGTAGAACAAGTTTTCCTCGACCATATTTTCAAGTTACATGGCATGCCCACCTGTATTTTATATGATCGTGACCCAACTTTCACCAGCACATTTTGGAAATAGTTGTTTAAATTGCAGGGCACCCAACTGAAGATGAGCACCACCTATCACCCCCAATCTGATGGACGAATGTAAGTGGTCAAAAAAAATTTGGAAACCTGCTTGAGGTTGTTTTCTTTGGAAAAAAGACACCAGGGCTGGAATGGCTTCCCTTGGAATAATAGTGGTACAATATTTCATATCATACAACCACTAGAATGACCCCATATGAAGTAGTGTATGGCCAACAACCACCTACAATCATTGCCTAGGCACATCAAAGGTCCAATCTATTGATACACTGTTTCAAGGTCATACATCCACCCTAGCGGATCTCAAGGATAACCTCCACATGGCCCAAAATTGCATGAAGAAACAAGGAGACCAACATTGTTTAGAAAGGGTTTTTCAGGAAGGTGATCAAGTGTTTCTCCATCTCCAACCTTACAAACAAACATCTCTCAAAGCTCAGGGACATCACAAGTTGGCCCCCAAGTTTTATGGGTCCTACGAGATCATCAAGCGTATTGGTACAGTGACATACAAATTGGCACTTCCAGCCAGTTCCAAAATCCATCTGGTATTCCATGTTTCCTATTTGAAAAAAATAGTCAGACAAAACTACAAGGTCCAAACCA
>JASDQU010308843.1:113879-124291 GCA_032191745.1 Picea mariana
CATGTTTGTCACAAAGTGATACTAAAAATCAGTATGCTTTAACTTTGAATAATAATATGGGTTCTTTTTTAAGAAGATTTCACTCTTACTTCCACAATGAATTCTTACAACTTCTCGTGCCAACCCAATTTCTGAACACAATCTCTGTAACCATATTTTTTCCTTTCTTTCATGAGTGGATTTCATGTATTCAACTTCTATGGTTGAGAGTGCCACTATAGACTATATTTTTATTAGGAAACTAATTTCTCCTCTGAATAGGTTAAACACATTCCCTATGTAACATCCTCGGCTACCCAGAGGTCGGGGCATGCTACCTTCAATCCCACCCTTGGACTTCGTACTCTTACCGATACCTTCTTTAATTAATAAAAATGCATAAGATACAAGATTGAACGACATGCACAACAATGTCCAACAAGCATGCATAATCTAAGATTTAGTTAAACGATAATTAAAATACACATCAGAATAAATTCATACATAGATAATAATATCACAACAAATAGCACTTATGTTTATAAAAAGGCAACACCAACTAGCTGCAAACCAAGGAGGTTCCACCCAACCATAGACACTACTACTCCAAATCTCAACAACAGTGTCACCCACGAGCTAGGGCTATGAATCAACAAGGATGGTTCCATAGTGTACTTGGGCTCCCAAACTAGTCAACTCTCAAGCTCTCACAGGTTTTCCAACACCCACAACAATCCAAGTACCCAACACTCTTCCACCCAGCCTATACCACCCAAGAGAATGGACCTCCACCCTTCTCTGCCATGCAGTCCCTCAGGAAATCCTTCTCCTTTTTCTAGGGAATCCATCACAACTCGTCCAGAATCTCAATTTTGGAACTCTCAGGACTCGCAGTTGTGATAAAAATAGGTCACAAGCCAACACATCTCAGACATGCAAGCCCTAGGTCATGGATGGATTACACCAATGACCATTAAAACCAACTATCATGTGGATAATTCTCAGCAGTTCCTTTCTCTTTTCCAAGCGAGGATGTATGTGAGGATGGATCAATGAATGGGTGAGTGAGTGCATGAAAGGGCATGAGGGAAAGAATGGTATGAATGTAGGAGTGAAGGAGCAGATGAGCCAACGACCAACCCGACAATCAGACCAGGGATGGGTTTAAGTATTTTTGTGGGGAATCAAGAACCTCCTGGCCTTCCCCAAGATGCTCACATAATCGATCCCATCTCTTAGGAAAAAAAGGTAATTAACATAGGAATAAAAATTTATCCCCTCAAGCCCCCTCTCTTGTAGAATCATAGCCCCCTATAACTCTATTCCTTGTCTGTCTAGAAGCCAACAATGTGTTTATTATTAATAATGATGAAAACATTACATTTCTTGGTCATATTGGCCCTTTAATAATTGTTTGGGCACTCAGGCCTCTCAGCATTGTAACAATACATTATTTAAAATGGGGGTTTGAAACCCGGGGTGTTACATCCCCTCCCCCTTATATTGGCACTTTCCTTAGTGCATATAGAAAATAGAGATCAAAATATCAAATTTATTCAAAAAGTTGTGGGTACTCTACCCGCATGAAATCTTCATGCTCCTAGTTAACATCTTCATGACCATAGCAGGTCCAATGAACTTTTACCATCTCTATAACTCAATTTCAAAGCATTTTGACCTTTCTGTCCAATACCCACACTGGCTAAACATGAAAGTCTCCCTCTGTCTCTACCTGAATCGTATGCCAGTCAATAACATGTTTAGGTTCATGTACATATTTATTTAGTAAATATACATGAAATGCATTATGCACATTCATGGAAGCAAGCAATGAAAGCATGTATGCAATTGGCCCTATTATGTCCAATATTACAAATGGACCACATAATTTGGCTTCCAACTTTGTACAACTACCCAATTTCAAAGAGATTTTCTTGGGCTTCACTTTAAAAAGTACATTCTACCCTACTTTAAATTCTCTAGCTATCCTATTGTTGTCAGCATAAACTTTCTGTCGATCCTGAGCTGCCTTTAAATTCTACTTGATCTTGACCACCTAGTCTTCCATGTCCTTGCGCAACTCTAGACCAAGTACCACTCTATCTGCTAGGTTGTCCCAACTTACTAGAGTATCACATTTCATATCATACAAGACTTCAAATGGGATCATTCTTAATAAATCTTGATACCCATTATTATATGAAAACTCAATCAAGTGTAAGTAATATTCCCACTTAGATGGCTTATCCATCACATACATTCTCAACATATCTTCAATTATTCGATTGACTCTCTCTGTTTTCCATCTATATGGGGATGATATGTTATGGTAAAGTTTAGATTTGTGACAAATCATTTAAAAAATCCCCTCCAAAAATTGGAGGTAAACTTTGTATCTCTATCCGAGACAATTGTTCTAGGTATCCCATGCAACCTAGCCATTTCCTTCATGAAAATTTCTGCAATATTATCCATTGTATGTGTTGTCCTCACAGGCACAAAATGAGGAGCCTTTGTTAATTTTTCAACCACCACCATGATTAAATCATGTTGCTTATTCATTCTGGGTAATCCTGTGATGAAATCCATGGTGATCACTTCCCATTTCTTTTTTGGGATTGACAATGGCTGCAGTAGCCCCGCTGGGTGCCTATGCTCAGCCTTCACCTACTGACATTCCATACATCGACCGATGTAATCAACAACATCCTTCTTCATTCCCAGCCAAAAGAACTGGCTTCTTACTGTTGTAATTATTTTTTGGTAACCAGGATGTCCAGCATAAGGAACATCATGTGTTTCTTTCAGTACCAAATTCTTCAGTTCTTCAGAACTAGGAACATAAATTCTATTTTTATGCATGAGTAATCCATCTTCATTTATCTCATACTCCTTTATTTTTTGTGTACATCTCCTTGTTGTAAGCTTTCCTTTACCTATAGGTAATGATGGTCTGTAAAAAGACCATCTAAAATTCTTCTCTTCAAGTCCGATTGATGCATATTAACAACAGTAGCGTGCATGATATGCACTCTTCTACTAAGCACATCGACAACTTTATTCTCCTTTCCCTTGATATGATTGATATCGAATTCATATTCACTTAAAAATTCCAGCCATCTTGTTTGCCTGGCATTCAATGTTGGTTGTTCAAAAAGATACTTCAGGCCAATGTGGTCTATCCCTAATTCGAATTTATTCCACATGAGATAATGCATCCACATCCTGAAGGTGTGAACAATGGCAACAAGTTCCAAGTCATGCATGGCATAGTTCCTCTCATGTTTCTTAAGCTTTCGACACTCATGTCCAATGACATGTCGATTTTGTGTGAGGAATCCCCCAAGTCCATCCTTACATGCATCTGTACATACCAAAAAACTTTCATTTGGGTCAATAATCTTTAACACAAGTGCACTAGTAAGTAATTCCTTCAACAGATTAAAATTATTTTCACACTTGAGTGTCCATTCAAATTTAGTTCCCTTCTTTTTCAAGGAAGTGATGGGATGAGAAATCTTAGAGAACCCTACTATGAACCTTCTGTAGTAGTCATCTTATCCCATAAAAGATATGGCGTCTGACACATTACTGGGTGTTGGCCATCCTCTAATGGCTTCGATCTTCTCTAAATCTACTACTATGCCCTGCTCTGAAATAATGTGTCCCAAGTAATGGATCTTCTTTTGATAAAAATAACACTTACTCAACTTGGAATACAACTAATGTTCTCTCAGTACTTTCAATACCAGTCTTAAGTGATGTTCATGCTCCTCTTCAGACTTAGAATAGATAAGTATGTCATCCAAGAATACTATGAAAAACTTATCCAAATAATTTTTTAATATTCCATTCATTAAGGACATGAAGACAATTGGTGCATTGGCCAATTCAAATGGAACCACTACAAATTCATAATGCCCATACCTGGTTCTAAAGGTTGTCTTATGAATGTCTTCTTCCTTGATTCTTACTTGATGGTATCCTACCCTCAGGCCAATTTTTTTAAATATCTTTTCTGCTCTTAGCTGATCAAAGAGGTCATCAATTCGGGGTAGATGATACATGTTCTTTATAGTGTACTTGTTCATTTGTCGGAAGTCAATATACAACCTTCAGGTTCCATCCTTATTTTTGACAAAAAGTATCGGTCCTCCCCAAGGTGAAACACTTGGACGTATGTACCCTTTCTTCAATAATTCCTCCAACTGCATTTGTAATTCTTTTAACTCTGGTGTGCTCATTATGCAAGGTGTTTTTGACACTAAGCCAGCTCCTAGCACTAAATCAATTGAGAAATCTATCTCCCTCCTTGGTGGAAATCCTGGTATTTCTTGGAATACATCTTCAAATTCCTATAGCACTGAGAAATATTCAAGGCTTGGCCCCTTTGTATTATCTGGCTCTTCCACATGAGTTGCATATATTTGACATCCTTTCCTAAAACATATTTTGAGTTGTAAGTCTGAAATCTCCGTTATAGATATGGGTCTTGGAACTCCTTTCATTTTTCTCTATTTTCCATTTCCATCAAGACGTGTAAATGTCTTTTTATGACAATCTAAGACAGCATGATGCGTGTCCATCCAATCCATTCCAGTCAGAATATCATAAGACCCCAATGGTATGATATTTATATCAATACTAGTATTCACGCCATTAAGACTTATGGAACAACTTTTGACCATGTCATGGATTCTTATTTTGGTTCCAGTGGCTAACTGAACCAAACATGCTTTTCCAAGTTTACTTTTCTCCAAATGTAATCTATCCACTATCTTAGGATCAATGTAACAATGAATTTCTCATGAATCAATCAAAATAGAAACAGGTTGATTTATGATCTTACCTTCCACCTTGATCATATTGGATTGGTACTCTACTTTTCTATCATCTAAATATGCATAGATTCTTTGCATATGTTTGACTGTTGTAGCCTCTTGGATGTTATGCATAGTCTTCACTTTGTCCTTCCTGTGTGGGAAATCCTTGTACAAGTGATCTTCCTTGCATCCCCAACATTGGATTGGTGGTCTTCCCCTTTTTCCCAAGGAATCATCTTTCTTGAAATCCCTCTTAGCATACTGATCTTGACGATTTCTATTAGTCTCATTCCTATTGAAGGAAGGTTTGAGTCCTTTCCTCCTCTGATCAGACTTCTCATTCTTCTTGTCCTTCCAAGATTTATGCAGAGATTCTCTTCCCTAGCCTTGCTCATACAGGTATGTAGCCTTCCTGATGGCTTCAGTCAAGGTCTTGGGCTCATCATACTTGATATTTTCCTTATAAAAGGTTGGCAATCCACTTATAAATCTCTTTTTTTCACTTTCTCATCACCAATGAACCTGACATACTTTAACAATCCCAAGAACTTCCTCTCGTACTCTTCCATAGTCATGCTTCCCAACTTGAGTTCAAATAACTCGTGCAATTTCTTGTCATAGAAATTCTCTGAGAGGTACTCCTTCTGGAAGTACTTCTTGAACTGCTTCCAAGTGATCCTACTTTCATTAAAAATTTCCACTTGCTTCAGTTGGTCCCACCACATTGCATCTTTCCTGTGTAAATGGTAGGTGGCAATTCTGGATTCCATGTTGGATGAATAGTTATGCAATTGAAAATATCTCCTAAGCCCAAGAAACCATTCTTTGGCATCATCTTCCCTTTCTCTTTCACCCTCAAAGGAAGGTGGCTTGAGATTACTCATCTCTCCTTGCAAACTATCTACCTCTTGTTTCCTTCTTTGGTGTCTAACAGGAGACACCTCTGGACTGCTTACGGAATCATTTGATGCATAAAAATTTCTTTCTGAGTAAGAAGGTGAGTGGTGTCCATGAGCTCTTCTAGCACTTCTAGAATAACCAACTCTTCCACGATCATCACTTCTTTCATGGCACCTACCTTCTTCCTCTTGTCTTGAGTTTGATCCCTTCTTCATTTTTCTCTACAACTGATTTAAGCTGTGCAACACTCGAGAATTTATCTGAATTTTCTCTCTCATCAGTATCTCATTGTCTACTTTGTAACTCTGCACTTCCATCTTTTGGCTTCTTACCATTTCTATTAACATTTCATGCTCTCCATTTCCCTTGTGTCCATTGGACTCTGTCTCTGCATTATCGACTCTGGTATTCTGGCCTTCGATTTCTTTATCATGACTGGAGGCTCCCTCACCTTCTTCCATTTCCTCAATATGCATCCCGAGTAGATGTTCTTAAACCCCTTAATTCTACAAAATGATAACCAAAATTGCCAATCCAAGATACATGTATCTTTCCCTTTTTTTTGTTCATGGAGATCATATCCCCATTCTCCAAAAATAACAGTGTCCTATTATCCTTGGATAACACAGAATTTTATCTTACGCAGGTGCTTCCTTTAAACCACCTTCCCAGGTGACCACGACTAGAAACTGCGACTAAATCCTTCCTTAGAACTTTTTTGTCTCAAATACCACCAATGCGACCCTTAGCCCTCCTTCCCTCGCCTCTCGATTTGCATATGACCACGGCCATGACTCTGCACTTAGCTGAAAAAGCGCTTGTCCAGAGCTTTGGGACTTCGAAACTTTTAGCCAGGACCGGATCAACGGTCCTCATTCTATTTCACAATCAATGAACAAGATCCACTTTGGGACTTCATGATTCGGGAGTATGAAATTTCCTCGCTTGCCTCCTCCCAGAACACTTTTACCTAGAATTCATGATCTACCGACGGGTTTCCTCCCACAGATCAGTGGCTATACATCACTTCATCTCTTCGGGCTTCGGAAGTTTCAAAAATTTCCTCCTGCACTTTCTCCTGGAGTGATTTCTCCCAAACTCGATGATCCTTCGATGTGTTTCTTCTAGAATCAACGGTTGATATGTACTTCGGCCTTCAGGAGTTTTCGACCCAATGCAACCTTTCACATATTTCCCCACTAGAGTGCCTAGTCTCTAGACTGCATAATCTGTCGCCACATGGAGAAATACTGGAAGAAGACACGTGGCCCAATCAGTTGGGTTTCACGTTTCACATTCTAAATAACTTTTCAATACTCCAAATTCCCAAAACTTACTAACACATGGCACACATCCCATGTGTCCACGTCATCCCAGGTGACGTCCACAAGCCATGTCACTTCGGGAATTCCAGGATCCACATCACCTCTAGGTGACGTAATCATGCCCCATCACTTTGGCTCTCCAACTCTCGAGGCTTCGGCAGTTTCAAATATCAACTAAAAACCTCTCGAAAATATTTATCCAAAGTTATTGATCTGTTGACATGTACGTCTTGGTGATCGACGGTCGGGATCTATTTCGGTTATTTCACCTCCTCCTCATCCACAAACTTCTAGAGTTGTGTATCTCACACCACCTGTCTCTCCTTGATGATGGATGACACCAAAATATTTTGGCTATATGGATTTTTGATGCTCGAGCCCTAACATGTCACATCACTTACTTCCTTTCAATTTGCAGGGGCACGCATCAACGGTTTGGAGTAACCCACTTTTCTCCCTGCAATTCTCCTGATGCTGACATGTAACCCCTTGGTGAAACCATGGTTTGGATTGCGAGACTGACTTGAGGAATTATCTCTCGTGCAACTTGGTTTCCCGTAGTGTCGTTTGTCCATTGATCTCTCTCTCCAATGGGATGTGATGGTGGTGACCTTAACCCTTGCTTCCTTTTCATAGGACAACCCTTATTCACCTTTCCTCCGATCCAAAAATCTCAGATCTCTCCTAATCCTAGAGTGGCAATTGCTCTTGAATTTTATGGGGATGGTCACGATCCTTTGAACCCCTTACAATGAGTCTCTTACGATCTAAATCCTGTGTATATTCTGCAACACCATTCCTCCTGAGATTTTCAACTTCGCGGTCAGAGTTCAATCTCGACCACAAGACTCTCACCAATAGACCCGGCCCATACAGGCCCGGTGTTTCAACCAGAAGCTCCGATACCAATCTTGTGTGAGGAATCCCCCAAGTCCTTCCTTACATGTGTCTATACATACCACAAAAATTTCATTTGGGTCAACAATCTTTAACATAGGTGCACTAGTAAGTAATTCATTCGACAGATTAAAATTATTTTCACAATTGAGTGTCCATTCAAATTTAGTTCCCTTATTTTGCAAGGAAGTGATGGGATGAGCAATATTAGAGAAACATACTATGAACCTTCTGTAGTATCTATCTAATCCCATAAAAGATATGACATCTGACACATTACTGGGTGTTGGCCATCCTCTAATGGCTTCGATATTCTATGGATCTACTGCTATGCCCTGCTCTGAAATAATGTGTCCCAGGTAATGGATCTTCTTTTGATAAAAATAACACTTACTTAACTTGGCATACAACTAATGTTCTCTTAGTACTTGCAATACTAGTATTAAGTGATGTTCATGCTCCTCTTCAGACTTAGAATAGATAAGCATGTCATCCAAGAATACTATGACAAATTTATCCAAATAATTTTTGAATATGCCATTCATTAAGAACATGAAGGCAGCTGGTGCATTGGTGAGTTCAAATGGCACCACTACAAATTCATAATGCCCATACCTGGTCCTAAAGTTTGTCTTATGAATGTCTTCTTCCTTGATTCTTACCTGATGGTATCCTGTTGTTAGGTCAAATTTTGAAAATATCTTTGCTCCTCTAGTTGATCAAAGAGGTCATCAATTTGGGCTAGAGGATATTTGTTCTTTATAGTGTACTTGTTCGGCTGTCAGAAGTCAATACATAGCCTCAAGGTTCCATCCTTATTTTTGACAAAAAGTATTGGTGCTCCCCAAGGTGAAACACTTAGACGTATGTACCCTTTCTTCAACAATTCCTCCAACTAAATTTGTAATTCTTTAACTCTGGTGTGCTCATTCTGTAAGGTGCTTTTGACACCAAGGCATCTCCTAGCACTAAATCAATTGAAAAATCTATCTCCCTCCTTGGTGGAAATCCTGGTATTTCTTAGAATACATCTTCAAATTCCCATAGCACCGAGAAATGTTCAAGGCTTGGCCCCTTTGTATTACCTGGATCTTCCACATGAGGTGCATATAGTGGACATCCTTTCCTAAAGAATATTTTCAGCTGTAAGGCTGAAATCTCCCTTAAAGAGATGGGTCTTAGAAGTCCATTCACATTGTTCTATTTTCCATTTCCATCAAGACATGTAAATGTCCTGTTATGACAATCTAGAACATCATGATTCTTTTCCAACCAATCTATTCCACTCAGAATATCCCGGTGTGTGGGTGGTTGGAGATGTTACAGCCTCTTATAAATATTTTGTGATCTAGATATCCAGCCCAATCTGCATCAACAAACCCATGTGTTTCTAATACTTTATCCAATCCTTTTTTTCCTTGGTAGCACAATCCATAACTAGAAGTGCCACGCAAATACTTGAAAACCCTCTTTAGTTTTCTCCAATTCTCCTTCCTTGGTTTTGACATATACCAACTCAAAACTCCCACTGCATGTGAAATCTATGGTATAGTACACACCATTTCGTACATAAAACTTCCAACTGCACTAGCATATGGAACACAAAACATGTCCTCTTCCTCTTCCTATGTCTTGCGACACTAATATTTAGATAACTTTACACCTCTGCAATATTGTCCAGACATATTTCCTCTGATTTAACTAGATTTTCATGTTTCCCAAATATAGTTTAATTTCCATGACCAAAATGAAATTTGCAACACCAATATCTTTCAGGTCAAACTTAGCAAAAATTTGAGTTTTCACATCATGGATATTCTCCTTGTTTCCCATCAACAACATATCATCCACATACAAGACCAAATAAATAAGAAAATCCATAAGCAATTTGAAATACACATACTCATTGGATTTTCTCCATGTGAATTCAAGTCCTAACATATGAGTATCAGATTTTTTATACCACATCCTTGGTGATTTCTTTAACCCATACATGGAATTTTTCAGCCTACATACCGGCTCTTTCTGTCCCTTCACTGCAAAACTGTTTGGTTGCTTCATGTAGATTTCTTCATCTAGATCCCCGTGTAGAATTGTTTTATTCACATCCATATGCTATACTTCAAAATCAAAAGCATCAACAACATATAAAAAAAAAATTAATAGAAGTTAACTTGGAAACAAGAGAAAAAATTTCACCAAATTCAATTGCCTCTACCTAGGAATAAGCTTTTTCTACTAACCAAGCTTGTATTTCTCCACTTTTCCTTCTGCATTCAACTTCCTATTAAAAACCTATTTTATACTAATGGTATTTCTTCTAGTCAGAAACTCCACTAGGTCCCAAGCATATTTCTTGTCCAAGGATGCCATTTCTTCCATCATGGCCTTTCTCCGGATTTTGTTATCATTTGAATCCACTGCCTCTCTAAAAGTTCTAGGATCTCCATCATTAATAAGGACAGACAAATTTGAACGTAAATCGGTT
>JASDQU010308843.1:124635-146111 GCA_032191745.1 Picea mariana
AACTTTATAGTCATTTTTTCATTGGGTTTGCATAAAAAAGTGGTTTTATGTCACTTTAGAGTCATGATGAGTCACAAGAGATTTTTATTAACATTATACTAATAACACAGTTTAGTATATTAAAGTTATAAACATCAACATTT
The DNA here is from genome assembly GCA_032191745.1 of Picea mariana. NCBI lineage: Eukaryota > Viridiplantae > Streptophyta > Pinopsida > Pinales > Pinaceae > Picea > Picea mariana. Next base: position 124,779 of record JASDQU010308843.1, read on the forward strand.
GGAAATTTTGCATTTTCTTTGCATCTTCCAAGCTTCATATTAATTCATTTGTGCATCCTTTTAGCATCACTTATGTGTCATTATTGTTTATTTAGCATCATTATTATGTTGTATTAGAGTGGTTTTTCATCAAATTAGAGTTTTGAATGTTCGAGATTCATGTTTTATTACATTAAAAATGTATTGTGTTCAATAGAGATGTGTCAAACTTGTGTTTTATTAGCATCACAATTACACTATTTTAGCATCAAAATTGTAATGTAATTATTATTAATGATTTTATTATTTTATTATTATTATTATTATTATTATTATTAATTTAGTAATCATCATTTATTATTAATTTAATTAATAGTAATTATTATTATTGATTTAATTATTATTAATTTGTTAAATATTTTTATTAATTTGATTATTATTATTGTTATTACTTTTTATTTTTATTTTTTTATAATTATTGATTTAAAAATATTTAAATATTGATATGATTGATGACTAGGACAAGTCTATTTTATATCATACATGAGAAAAAAAAAACTATGCATAAAATGTATTGCCCAAATAACCTTGAGTCACTTTCACACCATTGAAGAAAACATACCATGTATATATAAACATGATGATGATATTTTAAATCAAATTATAAAATATCTATGTAAATGTTTTTACCTATAAGCAAGTGATACATTACCACATGAGGGAAATGTCAAATTCTTAGACAACATTGCATGAAAAAATGTTTATACATGTAAGAAAATGAAATGAATTTGGAATCATACATTGATTGAATTTTGGTCAATGTTCTCCTCATCTTATGACCTCTCCTCATCCCCACTATATAAAAACATAATAAAAGAGCACATGTTTAATAAAATAAAATAAATATAATATTTAAAGATGTGATAAAACACATATACTTTAAACAATTGTCAAGACCCTCTAATTCCTCCAAGCCACTCTCACCATCATTGGTATAGAACAATATATTTCAATTAATGAGTGAAAAAATCCAACTATATATAAGTTAAAAAATGAGCATGTAATTATTAACAATTAACCACAATGGGCATGAGTTGCATATCTTCCACCATTGTTTTGTAACCATTCCTTTAGGAATACATTAATTCTTTGTTACTAAGCTCACAACTATAGTGGTTTAACTATATGAAATAAGAAAAAAACATATTTAATAATCACATATATTAATCCAATATATTGACATAATGAGTGAGATTACATTGATAAACTAACAAAGAACCCTCTAATTCCTAGCTTCGAATGTGTGATTGTTAATTTAATTTTATTCATTTGTTCTTATACATGAGAAATACAATCTCAATTAAATGTTTGTCAATGTTTGAAAATGACCACAAAAGTACACCAATGATACTACAAGATTACATAAGAGATAGATAACAAGTTAAAAAAATATCAAAATAAATAATTGCAAGTATCTAAAAATCAATAACTACAAGAATATATTATTTATTACCTTTATTGTTTTTTTTCATGGTTTCTTAGGGTCCACTCCTCATACCTTCTTATCCTGAACAATTCTCTTAACCTCTATGAAATCCTTTATAATATTTTAAAATATAGATTTGTTAATATAAAATGGACATTTTTATAGTCCTTTTTTTCCTTATCCAGATTTTCAATGTCTTCGCTAAATTTATAGAAAACAATATACAATGAAGTCACATATAAAATTTAATGACTATATATAATGAAATATAAAATATGAATGACTAGAATCACGAGTGAGTACATAGAAGACCAATTCAAAGATATTTCACCTAATATGGTATCTCCACCTCCTAATAGATTCAAAGAACCTATGAAGAACCCACTTATCACTAAATTGTATGCTTAGGGATCTTCTATGTATATTTTATAATCCTTATAAGTGGTACTAGAACTAGTAATTTCTACCCAATGTTTTTGGTATTGTTTTTACCACTCCCTTATGACTATGTCAAAAAGTGGACAATTATACCACTAACAAATTTTAAAAATTCTCCTTTATCAACAACATGTAGGGATGATTTTAGGGGCTAAATTTCTCTCATGGGCTAATTTTCCATGGTTTTTCAAAAAATAATATTCACTATTCTAAAATTGATTCATCCAAATTCTATAGAATAAAATTATTTTACTTTACAAATCGTCAAAAGTTTATACAAGATATATAAAATCCTTATAACTTTGAATATTTTTACAAAAGTATCACCAAACATTTTATAGTTGGCATATGAAGGATTAGTAAGATTCTCCAAGGTTTCTACATTTTAAAATAAATATCCATCCTTAAAATTATCCATGACAACATGTATAATGTCATAATATAATGAATTTTCTCTGTCTTTTTCTAAGACAAATCTTCATCCCGGTTCATCCTTATGTTTGCACTGTCTTCTCAAACACTGATAGTCATGATATGGAATTAATAGGTGTATGAAAAATGTAGTATATTGGATTCAATTACAGTCTAAATTTTTTCCATTGGATGTAGCTTGGGTGGTTGGGAGGAATGGTTGTTATCTTCCCCACTGAGGTTCAATTCCTTGTAAGTGACATGTGATGCCCTTAATGGGTCTATAGGATACTCTCGTTGTTGATTATGTTTATCTTGTTTTTGAGCAATTAATATCCCACCAATATTGGCCTCCCAATGTTCCCTCACGGATTTCAGGGGGGGTCCATGGATGTAGCGAGATATTGGTCTTCGGTGTCATGAATCACATGTAAAAAAAAATTAGTCTAAATTTATTTGAGAAAACTAAGATAAATTATACCATGAATAACATGCTAATATCTACATCAAATAATACCATTGGAACTTTCTCCCTATTACACCAAATGCAAGCAATTCATATCTAGGTATTGTAAGTTTTAAACCTTTCATAGTAATGCAAAACACACATAGATTATTAAAATAGAAAAGAAAAAAATGGAAATGACACATATACATAAACATTTACCCTGCAAACCCAAAATGGGATAACCAACAACCTGTTTAGATCCACACCTCTAATAACTATTCATCATCTCTATAGTTCATTATTTACAATACAATATATATAGGATCTCGCAACATCTGAAACCCATAATATATTGACCTCAATTAGAATACAACCCTAATTCCTTAACCAGAATTAGAAAACCATGGGATAAGCCAAAAATCTATTGTTACATCAAAAAATCACGAAAAGTTAAAATACTGTGCTCAAAAATACTAAAATGGGATGCACAAAACCATGCAATTGTTTTCACAGGGGCTTCCCTCTCCCTGCAACCCACAATCAGGGGAGTATGCCATCTCCACTGTGACCCGTTTCTACAACCATCACACCGCAAGATGTGGGGTTGGTCGTGCAAATATTATAACACATACCTAACATTCTCCCACTTGTTTTTTTCTTTGCATAGAGGGGATCACAATATTACATAGTCAACAATCTAGCCAAACAATGCCCATTGTTTCTCTACACTAGGAGAAGTTCTCGGTGCTCATAGAATTTATCAATTAATATGCAACATTCTTCAAAATGTACACTTTCATCAACAACTTCTTGTATTCAACCATGTCTGTCACAAAGTGATACTGAAAATCAGTATGCTTTAACTTTGAATAATAATATGGGTTATTTTTTAAGAAGATTTCACTCTTACTTCCACAATGAATTCTTACAACTTCTTGTGCCAACCCAATTTCTTAACACAATCTCTGTAACCATATTTTTTCCTTTCTTGCATGAGTGGATTTCATGTATTCAACTTCTATGGTTGAGAGTGCCACTATAGACTATATTTTTATTAGGAAACTAATTTCTCCTCTGAATAGGTTAAACACATTCCCTCTGTAACATCCCCAACTACCCATAGCTCGAGGCATGCTACCTTCAATCCCACCCTTGGACTTCGTACTCTTACCGATACCTTCTTTAATTAATAAAAACGAATAAGATACAAGATTCAATGACATGCACAACAATATCCAACAAGCATGCATAATCTAAGATTTAGTTAAACGATAATTAAAATACACACCAGAAAAAATTCATACATAGATAATAATATCACAACAGATAGCACTTATCTTTATAAAAAGGTGACACCAACTGGCTGCAGACCAAGGAGGTTCCACCCAACTGTAGACACCACTGCTCCAAATCTCAACAATAGTGTCACCCACGAGCCAGGGCTATGAATCAACAAGGATGGTTCCAGAGTGTACTTGGTCTCCCAAACTAGTCAAATCTCAAGCTCTCACAGGTTTCCCAGCACCCACAACAATCCAATTACCCAACTCTCTTCCACCTAGCCTGTGCCACCCAAGAGAATTGACCTCCAACCCTTCTCTGCCATGCAGTACCTTAGGCAATCCTTCTCCTTTTTCCAGGGAATCCATCACAACTCATCCAGAATTTCAATGTTGAAACTCTCAGGACTCGCAGTTGTGATAAAAATAGGGCACAGGCCAACGCATCTCAGACATGTAGGCCCTAGGTCATGGATGGATTGCACCAACGGCCATTAAAACCAACTATCCTGTGGCTAATTCTCAGCAGTTCCTTTCTCCTTTCCAAGTCAGGATGCATGTGAGGATAGATCAATGAATGGGTGAGTGAGTGCATGAAAGGGCATGAGGGAAAGAATGGTACGAATGCAGGAGTGAAGGAGCAGATGAGCCAACAACCAACCCCACAATTAGACCAGGGATGGGTTTAAGTATTTTCGTGGGGAATCAAGAACCTCCTATCCTTCCCTAAGAAGCTCACATAATCGATCCCATCCCTTAGGAAAATAAGGTAATTAACATAGGAATACAAATTTATCCCCTCAAGCCCCCTCTCTTGTGGAATCATAGCCACCTATAACTTTATTCCTTGTCTGTCTAGAAGCCAACAATGTGTTTATTATTAATAATGATGAAAACTTTACATTTCTTGGTCATACTGGCCCTTTAATAATTGTTTGGGCACTCAGGCCTCTCATCATTGTAACAATACATTATTTAAAATGGGGGTTCAAAACCCGGGGTGTTACATCACCTCCCCTTATCTTGGCACTTTCCTTAGTGCATATACAAAATAGAGATCAAAATCTCAAATTTATTCAAAAAGTTGTGGGTACTCTACCTGCATGGCATCTTCATGCTCCTAGTTAGCATCTTTAGGACCGTAGCAGGTCCACTGAACTTTTACCATCTTTATAACTCAATTCCAGAGCATTTTGACCTTTCTATCCAATACCCGCACTGGCTGAACCTGGAAGTCTCCCTCTGTCTCTACCTGAATCGTATGCCAATCAATAACATGTTTAGGGTCATGTACATATTTATTTAGTAAATATACATGAAATTTATTATGCACATTCATGGAAGCAAGCAATGAAATCATGTATGCAATTGGCCCTATTATGTTTAATATTTAAAATGGACCACATAATCTAGCTGCCATCTTTGTACAACTACCCAATTTCAAAGAGATTTTCTTGGGCTTCACTTTAAAAAGTACATGCTCCCATACTTTAAATTCTCTAGCTATCCTATTCTTGTCTACATAAACTTTCTGTCTATCCTGAGCTGCCTTTAAATTCTACTTGATCTTGACCACCTGGTCTTCCATGTCCTTGAGCAACTCTAGCCCAAGTACCACTCTATCTGCTAGGTTGTCCCAAGTTACTGGAGTATCACATTTCATATCATACAAGACTTTAAATGGGATCATTCTCAATGAATCTTGATACCCATTATTATATGAAAACTCAACCAAGTGTAAGTAATATTCCCACTTAGATGGCTTATCCATCACATACATTCTCAGCATATCTTCAATTATTCGATTGACTCTCTCTGTTTTCCCATCTATCTGGGGATGATATGTTGTGGTAAAGTTTACATTTGTGAAAAATCCTTTAAAAAATCCCCTCCATAGATTGGAGGTAAACTTTGTATCTCGGTCTGAGACAATTGTTCTAGGTATCCCATGCAACCTAGCCATTTCCTTCATGAAAATTTCTGCAATATTAGCTGTTGTATGTGTTGTCTTCACAGGCACAAAATGAGCAGCCTCTGTTAATTTTTCAACCACCACCATGATTGAATCATGTTGCTTATTCATTCTGGGTAATCCTGTGATGAAATCCATGGTGAGCACTTCCCATTTCTTTTTTGGGATTGGAAATGGTTGCAGCAACCCCACTGGGTGCCTATGCGCAGCCTTCACCTACTGACATTCCATACATCGACCGATGTAATCAACAACATCCTTCTTCATTCCCGGCCAAAAGAACTGGCTTCTTATTGTTGTAATTGTTTTCTGGTAACTAGGATGTCCAGCATAAGGAACATCATGGGTTTCCTTCAGTACCAAATTCCTCAGTTCTCCAGAACTAGGAACATAAATTCTATTTTTATGCATGAGTAATCCATCTTCATTTATCTCATACTCCTTTATTTTTTGTTGTACATCTCCTTGATGTAAGATTTCCCTTACCTATAGGTAATGTTGGTCTGTAAAAATATCATCTAAAATTCTTCTCTTCAAGTCCGATTGATGCATACTAACAACAATAGCATGCATGATATGCACTCTTCTACTAAGCGCATCGGCAAATTTATTCTCCTTTCCCTTGATATTATTGATATCAAATTCATATTCACTTAAAAATTCCAGCCATCTTGTTTGTCTGGCATTCATTGTTGTTTGTTCAAAAAGATACTTCAGGCCAATGTGGTCTTTCCTTAATTCAAATTTATTCCACATGAGATAATGCATCCACATCCTGAAGGCGTGAACAATGGCAACAAGTTCCAAGTCATGCATGGCATAGTTCCTCTCATGTTCCTTAATATTTCTGGACTCATATCCAATGACATGTCCATTTTGTGTGAGGACTCCCCCAAGTCCATCCTTACATGCATCTGTACATACCAAAAATCTTTCATTTGGGTCAACAATCTTTAACACAAGTGCACTACTAAGTAATTCCTTCAACAGATTAAAATTCTTTTCACACTTGAGTGTCCATTCAAATTTAGTTCCCTTCTTTTTCAAGGAAGTGATGGGATGAGAAATCTTAGAGAACCCTACTATGAACCTTATGTAGTAGTCATCTAATCCCATAAAAGATATGATGTCTGATACATTACTAGGTGTTGGCCATCCTCTAATGGCTTCGATCTTCTCTCGATCTACTGCTATGCCCTGCTCTGAAATAATGTGTCCCAAGTAATGGATCTTCTTTTGATAAAAATAACACTTACTCAACTTGGCATACAACTGATGTTCTCTCGGTACTTTTATACCAGTCTTAAGTGATGTTCATGCTCCTCTTCATACTTAGAATAGATAAGTATGTCATCCAAGAATACTATGAAAAACGTATCCAAATAATTTTTGAATATTCCATTCATTAAGCACATGAAGACAATTGGTGCATTGGCCAATTCAAATGGAACCACTACAAATTCATAATGCCCATACCTGGTCCTAAAGGTTGTCTTATGAATGTCTTCTTCTTGATTCTTACTTGATGGTGTCCTACCCTCAGGTCAATTTTTTTAAATATCTTTTCTCCTCTTAGCTGATCAAAGAGGTCATCAATTTGGGGTAGATGATACCTATTCTTTATAGTGTACTTGTTCAGTTGTTGGAAGTCAATATACAACCTCCAAGTTCCATCCTTATTTTTGACAAAAAGTATTGGTCCTCCCCAAGGTGAAACACTTGGACGTATGTACCCTTTCTTCGACAATTCCTCCAACTGCATTTGTAATTCTTTTAACTCTGGTGTGATCATTTTGCAAGGTGTTTTGACACCGAGGCAACTCCTAGCACTAAATCAATTGAGAAATCTATCTCCCTCCTTGGTGGAAATCCTGGTATTTCTTGGAATACATCTTCAAATTCCTATAGCACTAAGAAATATTCAAGGCTTGGCCCCTTTGTATTATCTGGCTCTTCCACATGAGTTGCATATATTTGAAATCCTTTCCTAAAACATATTTTCAGCTGTAAGTCTAAAATATCCCTTATAGATATGGGTCTTGGAACTCCTTTCATTGTTCTCTGTTTTCCATTTTCATCAAGACGTGTAAATGTCTTTTTATGACAATCTAGGATAGCATGATGCGTGTCCATCCAATCCATTCCAATCAGAATATCATAAGACCCCAATGGTATGATATTTATATCAATACTAGTATTCACACCATTAAGACTTATGGAACAACTTTTGACCATGTCATGGATTCGTATTTTGGTTCCAGTGGCTAACTGAACCAAGCTTGCTTTTCCAAGTTTACTTTTCTCCAAATGTAATCTATCCACTATCTTAGGATCAATGTAACAATGACTTTCTCATGAATCAATCAAAATAGAAACAGGTTGATTTATGATCTTACCTTCCACCTTGATCATATTGGATTGGTACTCTTCTTTTCTATCATCTAAAGATGCATAGATTCTTTGCATATCTTTGACTATTGTAGCCTCTTGGATGTTATGCATAGTCTTCACTTTGTCCTTCCTATGTGGGAAATCCTTGTACAAGTGATCTTCCTTGCATCCCCATCATTGGATTGGTGGCCTTCCCCTTTTCCCCAAGGAATCTTCTTTCTTGAAATCCCTCTTAGCATATTGATCTTGACGATTTCTATTAGTATCATTCCTATTGAAGGAAGGTTTGAGTACTTTCCTCCTCTGATCAGACTTCTCATTCTTCTTGTCCTTCCAATATTTATGGAGAGATTCTCTTCCCTAGCCTTGCTCATACAGGTATGTAGCCTTCCTGATGGCTTCAGTCAAGGTCTTGGGCTCATCATACTTGATATTTTCCTTATAAAAGGTTGGCAGTCCACTTATAAATCTCTTTTTTTTCACTTTCTCATCACCAATGAACCTGACATACTTTAACAATCCCAAGAACTTCTTCTTGTACTCTTCCATAGTCATGCTTCCCAACCTGAGTTCAAATAACTCATGCATTTTCTTGTCATATAAATTCTTTGAGCGGTACTCCTTCTGGAAGTACTTCTTGAACTTCTTCCAAGTGATCCTACTTTCATTAAAATTTTCCACTTGCTTCAGTTGGTCCCACCACATTGCAGCTTTCCTATGTAAATGGTAGGTGGCAATCCTGGAATCTAGGTTGGATTAATAGTTATGAAATTGAAAATATCTCTTGAGCCCAAGAAACCATGCTTTGGCATCATCTTCCCTTTCTCTTTCACCCTCAAAGAAAGGTGGCTTGAGCTTCCTCGACTCTCCTTGCAAACTATCTACCTCTTGTTTCCTTCTTTGGTGTCTGACCTGAGACACCTCTAGACTGCTTATGGAATCATATGATGCATAAAAGTTTCTTTCTGAGTAAGAAGGTGAGTGGTGTCCATGAGCTCTTCTAGCACTTCTAGAATAACCAACTCTTCCATGATCATCCCTTCTTTCATAGCACCTACCTTCTTCCTCTTGTCTTGAGTTTGATCCCTTCTTCATTTTTTTCTGCAACTGATTTAAGCTGTGCAACACTTGAGCATTTATCTAACTTTTCTCTCTCATCAGTCTCTCATTGTCTACTTTGTAGCTCTACACTTCCATCTTCAGGCTTCTTACCATTTCTATTAACATTTCATGCTCTCCTTTTCCCTTGTGTCCATTGGACTCTATCTCTGCATTACTGACTCTAGTATTCTATCCTTTGGTTTTCTTATCATGACTGGAGGCTCCCTCACCTTCTTCCATTTCCTCAATATGCATCCTAAGTAGATGTTCTTAAACCCCTTAATTTTGCAAAATGTGCAAGTGACCATTTTGTTAGAATTATGCATATGATAACCAAAATTGCTAAACCATGATACAGGTATATTTGCTTTTTTTTTGTTCATGGAGATCATATCGCCATTCTCCAAAAATAACAGTGTCTTATTGTCCTTGGATGACACAGAATTTTATCTTGCGCAGACGCTTCCTTTAAACCACCTTCCCAGGTGACCATGACTAGAAACCGCGGCTCAATCCTTCCTTAGCACTTTTCTATCTCAAATACCACCAATGCGACCCTTATCCCTCCTTCCCTCACCTCTCAATTTACATATGACCATGGCCATGACTCTACACTTAGCTGAAAAAGCGCTTGTCCAGAGCTTCGGGAATTCAAAACTTTCAGCCAGGACCGGATCAATGGTCCTCGTCCTATTTTGTGATCAACAATCGAGATCCACTTTGGGACTCCACGACTCAGGAGTCTGAAATTTCCTCGCTTGCCTCCTCCCAGAACGCTTTTACCCAGACTTCATGATCTACCAATGGGTGTCCTCCCACAGATCAGTGGTTGTGAATCGCTTCATCTCTTCGGGCTTTGGAAGTTTCAAAGCTTTCCTCCTGCACTTTCTCCTGGAGTGCGTTCTCCCAAATTCGACTATCCTTCGGCGTGTTTCTTATGGAATCAATGGTTGATATGTACTTTGGACTTCGGGAGTTTTCAACCCAATGCAACCTTTCATATATTTCCCCGCTGGAGTGCCCAGTCTCCAGACTGCATGATCTGTTGCCACATGGAGAAATATTGGAAGAAGACACGTGGCCCAATTAGTCGGGTTTCACGTTTCACATTCTAAATAAGTTTTCAATACTCCAAATTCCCAAAACTTACTAACACGTGGAACACATCCCATGTGTCCATGTCATCCTAGGTGACGTCCATAAGCCATGTCACTTCGAGAATTCCAGGATCCACATCACCTCTAGGTGACGTAATCATTCCACATCACTTCGGCTCTCTGACTCTCCAGCCTTTCGCAGTTTCAAATATCAACTGAAAACCTCTCGAAAATATTTCTCCAGAGTTATTGATCTGTTGACATGTACGTCTTGGTGATCGACGGTCAGGATCTACTTTGGTTATTTCACCTCCTCCTCATCCACAAACTTCTAGAGTTGTGGATCTCACACCACCTGTCTCTCCTTGACGATGGACAACCCCAAAATACTTCGGCTATATGGAGTTTGGATGCTCGAGCCCTAACATGTCACATCACTTACTTCCTTTCAATTTGCAGGGAAATGCATCAATGGTTTGGAGTAACCCGCTTTTTGCCCCACAATTCTCCTGACGCTGACATGTAACCCCTTGGTGAAACTGTGTTTTGGATTGCGGGACTGACTTGAGGAATTATCTCCCGTGCAACTTGGTTTCCTGCAATGTCGGTTGTCCGTTAATCTCTCTCTCCAATGGGATGTGACGGTGGTGACCTTAACCCTTGCTTCCTTTTTATCGGATGACCCCTCTTCACCTTTCCTCCGATCCAATGATCTCGGATCTCTCCTGATCCTGGAGTGGCGATTGCTCTTGAATTTGATGGGGATGGTCACGATCCTTAAAACCCCTTACAATGAGTCTCTTACGATCTAACTCCTGCATATATTCTGCAACACCATTCCTCCTGAGATTTTCAACTTCGCGGTCAGAGTTCGATCTCGACCACAAGAGTCTCACCAATATACCCAACCCATACCGACCCAGTATTTCAACCAGAAGCTCTAATGCCAATATTGTGTGAGGAATCCCCCAAGTCCTTCCTTACATGTGTCTATACATACCACACAAATTTCATTTGGGTCAACAATCTTTAACATAGGTTCACTAGTAAGTAATTCATTCAACAGAGTAAAATTATTTTCACATTTGAGTGTCCATTCAAATTTAGTTCCCTTCTTTTGCAAGGAAGTGATGGGATGAGCAATATTACAGAACCCTACTATGAACCTTCTGTAGTATCTATCTAATCCCATAAAAGATCTGACGTCTAACACATTACTAGGTGTTGGCCATCCTCTAATGGCTTCGATCTTCTATGGATCTACTGCTATGCCCTACTCTGAAATAATGTGTCCCAAGTAATGGATCTTCTTTTGATAAAAAGAGCACTTACTCAACTTGGCATACAACCTATGTTCTCTTAGTACTTGCAATACCAATATTAAGTGAAGTTCATGCTCCTCTTCAGACTTAGAATAGATAAGCATGTCATCCAAGAATACTATGACAAATTTATCCAAATAATTTTTTAATATGCCATTCATTAAGCACATGAAGGCAGTTGGTGCATTGGTGAGTTCAAATTACACCACTACAAATTCATAATGCCCATACCTGGTCCTAAAGTTTGTCTTATGAATGTCTTCTTCCTTGATTCTTACCTGATGGTATCCTGCTGTCAGGTCAAATTTTGAAAATATCTTTGCTCCTCTTAGTTGATCAAAGAGGTCATCAATTTGGGGTAGAGGATACTTGTTCTTTATAGTGTACTTGTTCAGCTGTCGGAAGTCAAGACATAGCCTCAAGGTTCCATCCTTATTTTTGACAAAAAGTATTGGTGCTCCCCAAGGTGAAACACTTGGACGTCTGTACCCTTTCTTCAACAATTCCTCCAACTGAATTTGTAATTCTTTAACTCTGGTGTGCTCATTCTGTAAAGTTCTTTTGACACTGGGGTATCTCCTGGCACTAAATCAATTGAAAAATCTATCTCCCTCCTTGGTGGAAATCCTGGTATTTCTTGGAATACATCTTCAAATTCCCATAGCACCGAGAAATGTTCAAGGCTTGGCCCCTTTGTATTATCTAGATCTTCCACATGAGGTGCATATAGTGGACATCCTTTCCTAAAGCATCTTTTCAGCTGTAAGGATGAAATCTCCCTTATAGAGATGGGTCTTGGAACTCCATTCACATTTCTCTATTTTCCATTTCCGTCAAGACATGTAAATGTCCTGTTATGACAATCTAGGACATCATGATTATTTTCCAACCAATCTATTCCACTCAAAATATCCCGGTGTGTGGGTGGTTGGAGATGTTACAGCCTCTTATAAATATTTTGTGATCTAGATATCCAGCCCAATCTGCATCAACAAACCCATGTGTTTCTAATACTTTATCCAATCCTTTTTTTCCTTGGTAGCACAATCCATAACTAGAAGTGCCAGGAAAATACCTGAAAACCCTCTTTAGTTTTGTCCAATTCTCCTTCCTTGGTTTTGACATATACCAACTCAAAACTCCCATTGCATGTGAAATGTATGGTATAGTACAAACCATTTCGTACATAAAACTTCCAACTGCACTAGCATATGGAACACGAGACATGTCCTCTTCCTATTCCTATGTCTTGCGACACTAATATTTAGATAACTTTGCACCTCTGCAATATTGTCCAGACATATTTCCTCCGATTTAACTAGATTTTCATGTTTCCCAAATATAGTTTAATTTCCATGACCAAAATGAAATTTGCAACACCAATATCCTTCACGTCAAACTTAGCAAAAATTTGAGTTTTCACATCGTGGATATTCTCCTTGTTTCCTATCAACAACATATCATCCACATACAAGACTGAATAAATAAGAAAATCAATAAGCAATTTGAAATACACATACACATTGGATTTTCTCCATGTGAATCCAAGTCCTAACATATAAGTATCAGATTTTTTATACCACATCCTTGGTGATTTCTTTAACCCATACATGGAATTTTTCAGCCTGCATACCAGCTCTTTTTGTCCCTTCACTGCAAAACTGTTTGGTTGCTTCATGTAGATTTCTTCATCTAGATCCCTATGTAGAATTGTTTTATTCACATCCATATGCTATACTTCAAAATCAGAAGCATCAACAAAATATAAAAAAAAAAATCATAGAAGTTAACTTGGAAACAGGGGAAAAAATTTCACCAAATTCAATTGCCTCTACCTAGGAATAATCTTTTTCTACTAACCAAGCTTGTATTTCTCCACTTTTCCTTCTGCATTCAACTTCCTATTAAAAACCTATTTTATACTAATGGTATTTCTTCTAGTCTGAAACTCCACTAGGTCCCAAGCATATTTCTTGTCCAAGGATGCCATTTCTTCCATCATGGCCTTTCTCCAGATTTTGTTATCATTTGAATCCACTGCCTCTCTAACGGTTCTAGGATCTCCATCATTAATAAAGACAGACAAATTTGAACGTAAATCAGTTCAAGTATACCTTTCTGAATTCCTTCTTTCCCAAACCTATGTCCTTGATACTGGAGTATGAGGCTCTTCTTCATCTGATTCCTATTCTTTTGTAGAGTTTGATTCATTATCCTTCAATTCAAACTCTATTTTATATGGTTATTCCTCCCTTGGCAGGACTTCCTATTTGAAAACATCTTTGTTTTCTCTAAATACCAAATCTTCGGTATACACTACCTTCATAGTTTCTGGGTACAAAATCTTAGAACATTTCATACCATATTTATAGCCAATAAAGATACATGTTTCAACCTTTTTATCTATCTTACTCCTGGTTTATGTTGGAGCATGTACATAAGCATCACAACCAAATACCCTAAGATGTGTAAGAGATGGTTTGTTACCGTTGCATACCTCATGTGGATTCTTTTCATCTAGTGTCGATGATGGATATCGATTGAAATGGTAACATGTAGTACCCACTACCTTTGTCCGTAATTCTTTTCCTAACCCAACACCACTGAGCATGCTCCTTAATATTTCCATCAGTGTCTTGTTCATCCTTTATGTAACTCCATTCTTCTTAGGTGTGTATGGAGTAGTATTTTTCCTTGTTATAACACACTTCTTATATAATGTTTCGAATTCATTTCCGTATAGGTTTCTACCATTATCCATCCTCAACAACTTAATTCTCCTCTCTGTCTAATTCTCCACAAGAGCCTTAAAATATTTAAAGTTGTCAAAGACTTCATATTTATTCTTGATGAAATAAATTGATTTATTCCTCAAGAATTAATCTATAAATCAGACAGAGTAAACATATTTACCTAGTGATGGAACTAACAAAGGTCCAAACACATCACTGTGCACCAACTATAATATTACCTCTGCCCTCATAACACTGAAGGAGAATCTTACATGATTTTTTTTCCCATATAAGAAATGTTCAAAGAAATAAAAATATATATATAAATTGGACTATCCTTCAACCATACCTTTACCACGCAGTACTTGAAGGCCCTTCTCTTCGATATTCCCTAGTCTCTTATGCCACAACATAGTCTCTTCTTGAGATATTGTAGTAGTTTTTCCTTATTTAGATCCAATCGCAGGAACAATGTAACTATTCCATCCATTATTAATAGTGATTTCCAATAAATTATACATAGTTAGAATCCAAACTCCCTTAAACAAAAATATTTCCCCTCAAACAATCTTGCAGCTTTCCTTTTCAAACATTGTTTTTAAACCTATGTCGTCCATATTTCTTATAGAAATCAAATTCGTGGCTAATCCTACAATGTGAAGAACACCAGGGAGTTTTCTAATCCTACCATCATGAATATTCATCTTGAATTTTCCTTGTCCTATTACTTTGGTTGTTGATTCATATCCTAGAAAAATATCACCCACATCATACCTTTAATATTCGCAAAACCTCTCCCTGTGAGGAGTCATATGAAAGGATGCCCCGGCATCGACTAGACATGCCTCATGATTTGAATGTGTTCTTTAATATTACAAGTACACATCCCCTCCTTCATCAATGTTGTATTTTTCTTTTGTAGAAGAGATATCATCATATCTCTTCCCTCTCTCAACACTTTTGGATCTACATTGTTTCTTGTAATTCCCTTATTTTCAACATCTCCATCATACCTTTACAATTTTTCCATGAGATTTAGATCTTTGTTATGTACCAAATTCTTAAAATATCGTAGTAAAATAGAAGTACACAACATGTAGAACAATGTGAGCATGGAGACAAATCCAATATAGATAAGAGAGATAATTTACACAATTACTCCTTAAAGAATAAGAGAACCTCCTCCAAATATACAAATACATTCATACATCACAATTCACATGTTCCAATAATGAATACTTGATATTTGTATATACCTATTTAGACAAAAACAATGAGGCCCCTTTTCTATTAGTCCAACCCTATTACATATATATTTACACATTACATATACATTTAGCCCCATATATCCCCCCCGCTTGGCATCATATATTATAAATTTAACCCCATGTATGCCCCCCTTCGGTCATAACATAGTACCCTCCTTTAAAACACTTTTCCCTCAAACATTTGCAATTGAAGGCTTCACATGTGATGAATCCAAGTAATATTATTTTCTTATGTTCCTTCTTTCCTCATTCCATTGATGATCATCCATCCATCCAAAATCAATTATTTTTAGTCTTAATCCTTGGTGTCTAGTTGTTTCATAATTTTCTTTCCTTTGACTCTATGTATTGTTGTTGTAGCTTGTCCAATTTGTAGTGGTTGTTGGTCTCCAATAATAATTTGTTGAAGAGTGGTTTTTTGTTTCATTGTTCCATGAATATTGGAAATTATTCCATATTCTTCCTTGGTAATGTTGATATCAACCTTCTTGTCTTCCTTGAAATATTTATTGGTAATGAGAGTGTTGATATGGTTTCAAATTTGATGGTTTTCCTTTACTCTGTAGATGTATTTCATCTATATTATTTTCAAAGACAACAGAATCGTCTACCCACGTTACTTGTTCTTTGATTTAGCTATCCTTGGAGATAATACCATCATATTTAACATGTACATTCTCTAGATGAAGTAAACTTCTTCAAGCACATTATGGTGACCTTCTTCAATCTTGTCCTATTTGTCCTTTTGAAGCTGCAATGTGACCCCATCTATGAAATTATGATGGCCTTCATCAACTCTGGATTTCATTTATGATTTTAAATTATCAATTTTTAGGGATTCCTCAACCTTCTTGTAAATTTCCTCTTTAAGTCTTTTGGTAGTTTCTTCATCTAATATCCTTATTTTTTCTTGATTTTGACAATGTTTATTTTATTCTTTCAATATCTTAACCTCAATCAATAGTTTTTTGTTATGATTTTGTAATATACATATCTCTTCATCTCTATTTTTCAATTCTTCCCTTGACTTGTCCTTTTCCCACTTCCCTTTGCCACTATTTCCCTATTTTACTTTTCAAACCTCCTTAATGATTGTTTCATTAAGGTATCGTATCTGAGATAGATCATCAACCTTATTATTGATATATATTTTTTCTTCTTTTAACTCATCTTGAATTCTACACAGTTCCTTCATCTTTGTATCCTTAGTCCATTTATTTGAGAAGTGTTTTTCAAAATTTCCATGTCGGGGAGAGTTTGACACCTTTATGAAGGCTATCCCACCACCTAAAAACTACACCAATCAAGAAAATAGTTGTTATGAAAAGTTAAAATAAGTTTTATTTGTCATCCTCAACCATTCCCAGGGATTGATTTCATCTATATCTTCATCTCCACTAAAGTTAGGCATTTCCATTGATGCTTAATTGAATTCTAACCCAAATCCTTAACTCACAACCTCAGTATAATAATAATAATGATCTCAAATAGTTATCATATATTTTGAAATATAATAGTATTTTTTTTTGTTTCCAATGGATTTTGCATCACCTCAATCACACATCCCAATCAAAAGTTATGATAGTTTTAAATAATCATACATTTGAAAACCCTCATTTGGAGTATGTCCTTTTGGTCAACCTTCCTACTGATGTATTTATGAAATTTCGGCCCTTTGGAGTCTGAATTGTTGTCACGTAGTACTTTGATATGTCTTCTCTACAATTCCAAATGTCTGACAAAAATTTAATAGGACAAATGAAATTTATGGTAACCTTCCCCAAACCTTGCTAATTTTTGGCTTTTTCTAGAGAGTGAACTTGTATAGAGTTCCATGTGTCCAATATTTAATATCTTATTCTGAAATTTGTACCAAACATACTATGAACTGTCCTCTTTCAGTTTCAGTTGGTGGCACTCTATTTATATCCTCACTTAATACAATATGACTATTTTACCCAAAACACATGTTTGAAACTAGTTATAGGACTAGCCAAATAACCCTAACATCCACGTACTATATCTCAAAAATCAAAATGATCCAAACTCTGAAATTTTTACTAGGTGAAATTCACTATATTTTATGAGTATTATGCATATTGCACAATATGAAACATCACTAATAAAACTTTATAGAAAAATTCCGAAAATGACTTGTTTGAGATTGATTTCAGGGCTAGTAAAAAGATCTAACTTCCACAGTCTATATATCGAGAAGTATAATGACCAAAAACCTAAAGTTTTTAGCACAATTACCTTAATATGTTATCTATGTAACCTCCCAATTTATCATTTTTGTTGTAAACATCTCTCACCAATCTCACTAAGTAGAGCACCCCAAAATAAAGCAACAAATTACATTGCAACTGCAAAGGAAAAGTCACCTAGCCTAATAAAGTGTGTGCCTCTCTTACTGAATAGGGGGGTGGTCATTTCTATTCTATATTATTTCTTTATGTTTTATGAAAAACATTGTTTTATTATATTTCATATTGTGTCTTGAATTTTATGTGTGTGTGTGTATTATTCATACATGCTTGAAGATCAATTGGTATGAGAGCTTAAACCTTGGGAAGCTTCTGCTCGCAATTTCAGACAGACCATCCACCAATTTAAGAAACAAATTGTGTGGTAGTAAGTCTTCGACACTCCATGCTCTACTCATCTTTTTACAGTATTCCCTTATCATATTTTCTAGTGCCTTAGTGCACTAGTTCCATATGGTGTCAATATGCTCTAGTCACAAAATTCCCTTCTTAGGGTTGGCCATGGCCTCAGTACACCAGTGACACAAGGTCTCAGTGCACCCTATTCCCAACATTTCAATGAGTCATTTCTAGTGCTTTCCTCACAAGGATTCCAGGGCACCTTATGAATAGCATTTATCAGTGTGTCATCCTATTCTCAAAGATTTTTTCAAATTGATCCAATTGGTGGATCAAAATCATGCCACTGCTAAAGGATCCATCCACAGAGGACTCAATGTCCAAGGTATGTGCATCATGTTTAGGGAAAGATATTCAATTATCTTACTCAAGCATTTTCAGATCTTGCTTGACTAATGCAAGATATTCGGGAATGTTACCCTATGTTTATAGCCTCAAAACGTGATTCCCAATCCACAAGTATTAATTACAAGGGGTTAGGTTGTTTTTTAATAAAAGATTGTTACAAAAAATTATAAAAAATTTATACCATTTTCTAAATAATACAGATGCAAAAGGTAAATGTGGAGACAAAAGAAAAAATACCAAGTCACATATCAACACAGATGAGGTAGAAAGGAAATCACTTATTTCATTCCAAGAAATCAAAAGAGCCGTTCTCTTTACAAACATCCATGAGGGAGTTTGGACGAAAGTCAAACTTAGATATCCCCCATGAAAACCATACAAACGGAATTTGACAGGAAGTAATAATTGAACTTTAAAATATGGATCAACTTGCCATAGATTGTTTATCACTCGACTCTGCACAGACAAGTCTACACAGACTATCAAAGACAGATCAACTCCTCTAAAAACAAGTGTTTGAATCTTGTTGTCTACAATAGGACCCTGTTGTCATAAAAGAGAATTAGGATTTTAATGAATTGAAGAATGAATGAAAAAATAGCTATCTCAATAAAACTCAAGAGAAAACCTTAGTATGTTTTTTCCTTCTACTCTCCCTTTGTTCTTCCTTCTCATTTTTCTTTTATGCATCCTCAATTAGTTGAAGTAATTCAACTACTTCTTTTAGTTAAGTTAGCTAAAACTCAACTAACTTTTAGTTATGATAAGAATTAATATAATGATAATAATAAGGGTGTTTTAATAAATAATAATTAGTTGATGGGACCCCTTGTGACTCCCTTTAGTTTCTTAACCAAATAAACATAACTAGTCAATCAATCAAACACATCCTTCCTCGTGGCTCCCATAATCATTCTTATAATTTGAAAATTAAACATCAATGATATTCTAAATCATATCCAAACATATAATATCCAAAATATCCAAAAATAATATGTTGTCCAAAAACTTCAGCAGTCAACTGTTCTCAACAAATCAATAATAAAATATACTCAAAAACCATATTTTCCACTTTAAGAGGTAATTTTCCCTTTGTTGTTGTTGTATCCCTTTGATTTTCTTGAATTATCCTTAAGTTGTGTGGATCCTTGAGGGTTGATATCATTGATTACATGAGAACAATCATCTCTCAAGTGCATGCAAGTTTAAACAGATTTGATTGAATCACTTGAGGGAGAGGTGGGGGCAACAATAGATTTTTCTTTGTCATGCATGTGGTGGGCTTCGATTTTGTGTCTCTTGCTTGTGTGGGAGGATTGTACAGGTGATTGTGCAGGGGAAATTTGGACATTTGGGTTAACAGGTAGAGGAGGAGAAGATAGAGACACATTGGGCCAGCCACAATGTTGGGAGATTGTTGAGTGAACAATCTCCTTCCATCCGTCATTCTAAGGAAATTCAGGTTGTGATGAAACATGAGGGGGGACAGGGATACCAGGGACATGTTGGGGTTGGAAGGGAGGACTTTATGGCCTAGTTTTCACTACCCCTTGTCCAATCCAATTGAAAAATCCATCTTGGAAGAGTTGGTTTAACTCTTATGGATCTGCATCAAACTGTATCGATAATCTTGGCCTTCTTGGCCCTCTATTCCAATTCCCTCTTCCCATGTTATTTCGTCCATGGCTTCCTCTACTGAAGAAGATCATCATGTATGCAATGTTTATTAACAACTAGCTTCATAAACAAACCATACATGACATCTATTAATATGAAAAAAAGTTTGGCTCAACAATCACACTAGACCCATGCAATCCAATCCATAAAATTCATTTAATAATTGTCAATGAGCAAGGAATGAATAAGGGTTCTAGGATATCTAAGGGGGTTGTATTGAGAAGAAAAGTGATAAAATGAAAAGGAGTAAGGACATGATTATTTCTCAACAATTCATTAAACAATCAACTGTGAAACAATAACAAAATCATATCAGTTGTCATCCATCTCTGTGTTATTTCTTAATCCTTGTAATATATAGTTTTTTAATTTAATTTTAAGAAAAGGGGGTGCAAAATGAATACTGGATTGTGAGGAGATTTCTATTAAAATAAAAAGTGAGAAAATGATAGGGAATTTGATGGAAATTGTTCATAAAATGAATCAAATAAATCAACAATCATAACTCTGTATTAAAATCAATCCAAAAAGAACCATCATTCTTTGTTCCTCAATTGTATACAAAACCGCTTGTTGTTTCAATAACTAAATTTTCCATAATTTATTAATTCATTACATCCTATGCAATCATAACTTATAAAAACAAATTTCCATTCAATAATACTATTTGACAAAACTCTGATCCCTTCTTCCTTTTTTTGGTTTTTTTTTTTTTTA
>JASDQU010308843.1:149322-160532 GCA_032191745.1 Picea mariana
GCATGACTTCCTATTTGACAACATCTTTGTTTTCTCTAAATACCAAATCTTCGGTATACACTACCTTCATAGTTTCTGGGTACAAAATCTTAGAACATTTCATACCATATTTATAGCCAATAAAGATACATGTTTCAACCTTTTTATCTATCTTACTCCTGGTTTATGTTGGAGCGTGTACATAAGCATCACAACCAAATACCCTAACATGTATAAGAGATGGTTTGTTACCATTCCATACCTCATGTGGATTCTTTTCATTGAGTGTTGATGATGGATATCGATTGAAATGGTAACATGTAGTACCCACTACCTTTGTCCATAATTCTTGTCCTAACCCAACACCACTGAGCATGATCCTTAATTTTTCCATCAGTGTCTTGTTCATCCTTTATGTAACTCCATTCTTCTTAGGTGTGTATGGAGTAGTATTTTTCCTTGTTATAACACACTTCTTATATAATTTTTCGAATTCATTTTCGTATAGGTTTCTACCATTATCCATCCTCAACAACTTAATTCTCCTCTCTGTCTGATTCTCCACAAGAGCCTTAAAATATTTAAAGTCGTCAAAGACTTCATATTTATTCTTGATGAAATAAATCGATGTATTCCTCAAGAATTAATCTATAAATCAGACATAGTAAACATATTTACCTAGTGATGGAAATAACAAAGGTCCAAACACATCACTATGCACCAACTATAATATTACCTCTGCCCTCATAGCACTGAAGGAGAATCTTACATGATTTTGCTTCCCATATAAGAAATGTTCAAAGAAATAAAAATATATATAGAAATTGGACTATCCTTCAACCATACCTTTACCATGTAGTACTTGAAGGCCCTTCTCTTCGATATTCCCTAGTCTCTTATGCCACAACATAGTATCTTCTTGAGATATTGTAGTAGTTTTTCCTTATTTAGATCCAATCGCAGGAACAATGTAACTATTCCATCCATTATTAATAGTGATTTCCAATAAATTATACATAGTTAGAATCCAAACTCCCTTAAACAACAATATTTCCCCTCAAGCAATCTTGCAGCTTTCCTTTTCAAACATTGTTTTTAAATCTACATCGTCCATATTTCTTATAGAAATCAAATTCGTGGCTAATCCTACAATGCAAAGAACACCAGGGAGTTTTCTAATCCTACCATCATGAATATTCATCTTGAATTTTCCTTGTCCTATTACTTTCGTTGTTGATTAGTATCCTAGAAAAATATCACCCACATCATACCTTTAATATTCGCAAAACCTCTCCCTGTGAGGAGTCATATGAAAGGATGCCCCGACATCGACTAGACTTGTCTCATGATTTGAATGTGCTCTTTAATATTCCAAGTACACATCCCCTCCTTCATCAATGTTGTATTTTTCTTTTGTAGAAGAGACATCATCATATCTCTTCCCTCTCTCAACACTTTTGGATCTACATTGTTTCTTGTAATTCCCTTATTTTCAACATCTCCATCATACCTTTACAATTTTTCCATGAGATTTAGATCTTTGTTATGTACCAAATGCTTAAAATATCATAGTAAAACAGAAGTACACACCATGTAGAACAATGTGAGCATGGAGAACAAATCCAATATAGATAAGAGAGATAATTTACACAATTACTCCTTAAAAAATAAGAGAACCTCCTCCAAATATACAAATGCATTCATACATCACAATTCACATGTTCCAATAATGAATACTTGATATTTGTATATACCTATTTAGACAAAAACAATGAGGCCCCTTTTCTATTAGTTCAACCCTATTACATATATATTTACACATTACATATACATTTAGCCCCATATATCCCCCCCGCTTGGCATCATATATTATAAATTTAACCCCATGTAGGCCCCCCTTCGGTCATAACATAGTACCCTCCTTTAAAATGCTTTTCCCTCAAACATTTGCAATTAAAGGATTCACATGTGATGAATCCAAGTAATATTATTTTCTTATGTTCCTTCTTTCCTCATTCCATTGATGATGATCCATCCATCCAAAATCAATTATTTTTATTCTTAATCCTTGGTGTCTAGTTGTTTCATAATTTTCTTTCCTTCGACTCTATGTATTGTTGTTGTAACTTGTCCAATTTGTAGTGGTTGTTGGTCTCCAATAATAATTTGTTGAAGAGTGGTTTTTTGATTCCTTGTTCCATGAATATTGGAAATTATTCCATATTCTTCCTTGGTAATGTTCATATCAACCTTCTTGTCTTCCTTGAAATATTTATTGGTAATGAGAGTGTTGATATGGTTTCAAATTTGACGGTTTTCCTTTACTCTGCAGATGTATTTCATCTATATTCTTTTCAAAGACAATGGAATCATCTACCCACGTTGCTTGTTCTTTGATTTATATATCCTTGGAGATAATACCATCATATTTAACATGTGCATTCTCTAGATGAAGTAAACTTCTTCAAGCACATTCTGGTGACCTTCTTCAATCTTGTCCTATTTGTCCTTTTGAAGATGCAATGTGACCCCATCTATCAAATTATGACGGCCTTCATCAACTCTGGATTTCATTTATGATTTTAAATTATCAATTTTTAGGGATTCCTCAACCTTCTTGTAAATTTCCTCTTTAAGTCTTTTGGTAGTTTCTTCATCTAATATCCTTTTTTCTTTTTTTTTTTGACAATGTTTATTTTCTTCTTTCAATATCTTAACCTCAATCAATAGTTTTTTGTTATGATTTTGTAATATACATATCTCTTCGTCTCTATTTTTCAATTCTTCCCTTCACTTGTCCTTTTCCCACTTCCCTTTGCCACTATTTTCCTATTTTACTTTTCAAACCTCGTTAATGATTGTTTCATCAAGGTATCATATCTTAGATAGCTCATCAACCTTATTATTGATATATATTTTTTCTTCTTTTAACTCATCTTGAATTCTACACATTTCCTTCATTTTGGTATCCTTAATCCATTTATTTGAGAAGTGATTTTCAAACTTTCCATGTCGGGGAGAGTTTGACACCTTTATGAAGCCTATCCCACCACCTAAAAACTACACCAATCAAGAAAATAGTTGTTATGAAAAGTTAAAATAAGTTTTATTTGTCATCCTCAACCATTCCCAGGGATTGATTTCATCTATATATTCATCTCCACTAAAGTTAGGCATTTCCATTGATTCTTAATTGAATTCTAACCCAAATCCTTAACTCACAACCTCAGTATAATAATAATAATGATCTCAAATAGTTATCATATATTTTGAAATATAATAGTATTTTTTTTTGTTTCCAATGGATTTTGGATCACCTCAATCGCACATCCCAATCAAAAGTTATGATATTTTTAAATAAGCATACCTTTGAAAACCCTCATTTGGAGTATGTCCTTTTGGTCAATCTTCCTACTGATGTATTTATGAAATTTCGGCCCTTTGGAGTCTGAATTGTTGTCACGTAGTACTTTGATATGTCTTCTCTACAATTCCAAATGTCTGACAAAAATTCAATAGGCCAAATGAAATTTATGGTAACTTTCCCCAAACCTTGATGGTTTTTGGCTTTTTCTAGAGAGTGAACTTGTATAGAGTTCCATGTGTCCAACATTTAATATCTTATTCTAAAATTTGTACCAAACATACTATGAACTGTCCTCTTTCAGTTTTAGTTGGTGGCACTCTATTTATATCCTCACTTAATACGATATGACTATTTTACCCAAAACACCTGTTTGAAAATAGTTATAGGACTAGCCAAATAACCCTAACTTCCACATACTATATCTCAAAAATCAAAATGATCCAAACTATGAAATTTTTACTAGGTGAAATTCACTATATTTTATGAGTATTATGCATATTGCACAATATGAAACATCACTAATAAAACTTTATAGAAAAATTCCCAAAATGACTCATTTGAGATTGATTTCAGGGCTAGTAAAAAGATCTAACTTCCACGGTCTATATGTCAAGAAGTATAATGACCAAAAACCTAAACTTTTTAGCACAATTACCTTAATATGTTATCTATGTAACCTCCCAATTTATCATTTTTTTTGTAAATACCTCTCACCAATCTCACTAAGCAGAGCACCCCAAAATAAAGAAACAAATTCCATTGCAACTGTAGAGGAAAAGTCGCCTAGCCTAATAAAGTGTGTGTCTCGCTTATTGAATAGGGGGGTGGTCATTTCTATTCTATATTATTTCTTTATGTTTTATGGAAAACATTGTTTTCCTATATTTCATATTGTGTCTTGAATTTTATGTGTGTGTGTGTATTATTCATACATGCTTGAAGATCAATTGGTATGAGAGCTTCGACCTTGGGAAGATTCTGCTCGCAATTTCAGAAAAACCATCCACCAATTTAAGAAACAAATTGTGTGGTAGTAAGTCTTCGACACTACATGCTCTACTCATCCTTTTATAGTATTCCATTATCATTGTTTCTAGTGCCTCAGTGCACTAGTTCCATATGGTGTCAATACACTCTAGTCATAGAATTCCCTTCTTAGGGTTGGCCATGGCCTCAGTACACCAGTTACACAAGGTCTCAGTGCACCCTATTCCCAACATTGCAATGAGTCATTTCCAGTTCTTTCCTCACAAAGATTCCAAGTCACCTTATGAATAGCATTTATTAGTGTGTCGTCCTATTCTCAAAGATTTTTTCAAATTGATCCAATTGGTGGATCAAAATCATGCCACTGCTAAAGGATCCATCCACAGAGGACTCAACGTCCAAGGTATCTGCATCGTGTTTAGGGAAAGATATGCAATTATCTTACTCAAGCATTTTCAGATCTTGCTTGACTAAAGAAAGATATTCAGGAATGTTACCCTATATTTATAGCCTCAAAATGTGTTTCCCAATCCACAAGTATTAATTACAAGGGGTTAGGCTGTTTTTTTAATAAAAGATTGTTACAAAAAATTATAAAAATTTTATACCATTTTCTAAATAATACAGATGCAAAAGGTAAATGTGGAGACAAAAGAAAAAATACCAAGTCACATATCAACACAGATGAGGTAGAAAAGAAATCACTTATTTCATTCCAAGAAATCAAAAGAGTCGTTCTCTTTACAACAATCCCTGAGGGAGTTTGGATGAAAGTCAAACTTAGATATCCCCGATGAAAACCATACAAATAGAATCTGACAAGTAGTAAAAATTGAACTTTAAAATATGGATCAGCTTGCCACAGATTATTTATCACTCGACTCTGCACAGACAAGTCTACACAGACTATCAAAGACATATCAACTCCTCTAAAAACAAGTGTTTGAATCTTGTTGTCTACAATAGGACCCTGCTGTCATAAAAGAGAATTAGGCTTTTAATGAATCGAAGAATGAATGAAAAATTAGCTATATCAATAAAACTCAAGAGAAAACCTTAGTATGTTTTTTCCTTATACTCTCCCTTCATTCTTCCTTCTCATTTTTCTTTTATGCATCCTCAATTAGTTGAAGTAATTCAACTACTTCTTTTAGTTAAGTTAGCTAAAACTCAACTAACTTTTAGTTAGGATAAGAATTAATATAATGATAATAATAAGGGTCTTTTAATAAATAATAACTAGTAGGTGGGACCCCTTGTGACTCCCTTTAGTTTCTTAACCAAATAAACATAACTAGTCAATCAATCAAACACATCCTTCCTCGTGGCTCCCATAATCATTATTATAACTTGAAAATTAAACATCAATGATATTCTAAATCATATCCAAACATATAATATCCAAAATATCCAAAAATAATATGTTGTCCAAAAACTTCAGCAGTCAACTATTCTCAGCAAATCAATAATAAAATGTACTCAAAAACCATATTCGCCACTTTAAGAGGTAATTTTCCCTCTGTTGTTGTTGTATCCCTTTGATTTTCTTGAATTAGCCTTAAGTTGTGTGGATCCTTGAGGGTTGATATCATTGATTACATGAGAACAATCATCTCTCAAGTGCATGCAAGTTTAAACGGATTTGATTGAATCACTTGAGGGAGAGGAGGGGGCAACAATAGATTTTTCTTTGTCATGCATGTGGTGGGCTTCGATTTTGAGTCTCTTTATTGCATGGGAGGATTGTACAGGTGAGTGTGCTGGGGAAATTTAGACATTTGGGTTAACAGATAGAGGAGGAGAAGATAGAGACACATTGGGCCAGCCACAATGTTGGAAGACTGTTGAGTGAACAATCTCCTGCCATCCATTATTCTAAGGAAATTCAGGTTGCGATGAAACATGAGGAGGGACAAGGATACCAGGGACATGTTGGGGCTGGAAGGGAGAACTTTATGGCCTAGTTTGCACTACCCCTTGTCCAATCCAATTGAAAAATACATCTTGGAAGAGTTGGTTCGACTCTTATGGATCTGCATCAAATTGTATCAATAATCTTGGCCTTCTTGGCCCTCTATTCCAATTCCCTCTTCCCATGTTATTTTGTCCATGGCTTCCTCTACTGAAGAAGATCATCATGTATGCAATGTTTATTAACAACTAGCTTCGTAAACAAACCGTACATGACATCTATTAATATGAAACAAAGTTTGGTTCAACAATCACACTATACCCATGCAATCCAATCCATAAAATTCATTTAATAATTGTCAATGAGCAAGGAATGAACAAGAGTTCTAGGATATCTGAGGGGGTTGTATTGAGCGGAAAAGTGATAAAATGAAAAGGAGTAAGGACATGATTATTTCTCAACAATTCATTAAACAATTGACTGTGCAATAATAACAAAATCATATCAGTTGTGATCCATCTCTGTGTTATTTATTAATCCTTGTAATACATAATTTTTTAATTTAATTTTAAGAAAAGGGGGTGCAAAATGAATATGGGATTGTGAGGGGATTTATATTAAAAGAAAAAGTGAGAAAATGATAGGGAATTTGATGGATATTGTTCATAAAATGAATCAAATAAATCAACAATCATAACTCTGTATTAAAATCAATCCAAAAAGAACCAACATTCTTTGTTCCTCAATTGTATACAAAACCGCTTGTTGTTTCAATAACTAAATTTTCCATAATTTATTAATTCATTACATCCTGTGCAATCATAACTTATAAAAAAACATTGCCATTCAACAATACTATTTGACAAAACTCTGATCCCTTCTTCCTTTTTTTGGTTTTTTTTTCTAAATAATTAAATCATGCACAACAATATGCTCAACATCTATCCCTGATAATCCATAATGCACCACGATAAAAATCAACATCCATTTTTTACCAATAAAAAATTAGGCCCAATTAAAATGTACACGGGTCTCTTTTCAAAACATGAATAGACTTCAAAGCATGCACGATTATACACAAGTCTTTATCATATCAATCGACAAAATATTGCAATGAAACAACAATCAACCAAAACAATTGGTATTATGCACAATGTTCCAATATAACTAATCATATATGAGCGAACAAAAGTTGATTGACACATAGGCATCATTTTAAACTTTCCAGGACCCTAATCGGTCTTAGAAAAATTCATACATGGGTGGTTTCATATGCAATCGCCACCACGTTGGATAAAACACAATGTGCGAAACCATAACGAATAGGAAGAAAATCCTCGACTGTATGCAACCGCATGTTTCATTCTTATCCAAACAATTTTATCATAAAAGGACAAGACGGAGACTCGACGAGATAACATGTGTTTTTAAAAATAATCCATAAGTATTTCACTAATACGAAATACTTGACAACCCTATAAGGTGCGCGAGGAGAGAAAAGACAGTTAGAGTCCAAATCGGTCTTTGTCAAAATCACATGCAGGGAGGCAGCAAGAGTTTGTTCATCCTTTTAACAAAAACATAGAGATATGTCAGTCTTCTGAAACTTATATCAACCACAAGAAAAAAAACATTTCAAACAAGATACAACAATGAGCCATATAGTATTTACTTATCACTCCAAGTCTCGGCAATGAAACAATAGTTAACACTCGAGGAGAGGAAAGATAGTAAGAGAAAAACAACCTAGTGCACATGGTGTGTTTAACACTTGCAGAGAAGAGGTTAGGGTTAACTTAACAAAGGTGGGTGCTCAAACACAAGGAGAAAATGTATTTTTCCAATCACCTAGGAGATGAATAATTTTTGATAGCAACAATAGTGAAGACACACACATCCCTTTTACAGAACACCAAGATACAACTTGTATAAATCAAAAACCGACAGAGGTATGTGTTAATATTTTTGTGACCAAGAAAGATTAGATATTTGGGACACTTACAGTCAAAAGACAATAAGATCGACCATCAACCACCACTTGGGGTTTGAAGAAAACAACACAACGATTGTTGGCAATTTCTCTGTGACTGGGCGAGGGTTACCACAATGACTGAGAGGAAATGAGTTAACTGACAATGATAGATAGAAAAAAACCCCTCAATCATCAACCCAAAGCCATATTGTGCCACTATTACTATTATTCCACAGATACTCATCATAAAATCCATATTGATTGCGAAACCACCCACACGCAACCTAATAATACCCATCGCTCTAATTATAATTGCCAACAATTTACAGTCATCATGGAGAGACGTAACACAAATCTACACACAATCGAAAATCTCAAGAACACACAAAATCCAAGCATCATTGAGCCATCATTTGGTTCATACAACAAAGAATACATCATGGATGGATTGAAAAGAATCATACCTGTGGGGAAAATGCTTAAATGTCAATTCGGTCGAGCCTTCCCTCTTCCAAGAGTGTGAAAATGTGAAGCTTCACAACCAACAGAGAGAAATTGCAACAATGGAGAAAGGCTAAGGTGAAGAGAGATAGGGAAAGTATGGAGTGGCGTGCAGTAAATGCACGTCTCTTCCATCACATGGTCCCATTCAATTCGAAGTATGATACAACCCAATGAGCATTATATTCACCAATAATCAAGCCATATAACCAATGCATATTCAATGCCAAACCATCGTGAGATCCGAGAAAATATTCATTTCATAGTGCACCACCCAATATAGTTTACATGTTAACCCTTGCCATAACTCCATGCCATAATCATATTAACAATTATATATGCACCTCCATTCAGTTTTAATGAAATTCACATAGTCCATTAACCAAACAAATAACATAATAGTTAGGACTAACACTAGTATCCTTTAACTTTTCATTCAAAACTTGCATGTAATCCCTTTACATAGTTCCTTTCCTTTTGCCATACTTTAGAACCTTTTCATAGTTTTTCTTTGTTTTGACCATGCTACAATTAAATTGTCTCTTGCATATATGTGGCTAAGTAATCAACATAAGAATTAGTAACAAGTTATAACATAGCAGTTGTAACAACATCATCCTCATACCCATAAAACTTGTTCAATGTCATAAGTGATTACCAAAAGTGTTCCACAATAATGAATTATCCACTTATTATCATGCCATTACGAAACTAAGACTACATCGTAAAAAATGTAGGACTCTGTAGGCAACATCACAACAATAGAAAAACATGTGTAATATTTCTATCATTGTGCCTCTAGTCTACAAGGGGGTCCCACCTACTAGCATTATATTATTACCATAGTTAAATAATAACTCTTTTAGCAATACTTTGTGGGCGTAATTCATCGTTAAGATTTTAATCGTCAACAAACTGGCGAATCCACAGGGAATTCTATTTCCAATAGATTAAGAACTCAAAATATATGGTTTCACAGACCAAGTAACATCATATCAAGAAGATATAAATAAAAATGATTATGCAACAGGGGTAAGTGAGTGGATTTAATGGAAAAATGACTGAGAATTTTGGAATAACTCATGGAAAGTGTTAAGTATGAGGGGGTTTATCCCTGTAAATATAATCATTCAACTAAAAATTGTTCTTGACTTCAAGGAGAATTTTTTTTTGAACTGACTCTTTTGAATCTTGAAATGGATGAAGAAAGGAAATCAGAAGAGCGATAAAACCAACTATATCATAAAACAAGAGTGGAAGAAGATAACAATTTCAATGATGCTTTCAAGTGGAACATCATGGCAGCTGTGTAATCTTTATTATTATTGATTAACAATACTTTGCAGAAGTGTCGCTATGGAAAAAATGATCCAACATTTTATTTTGAAAAAGAATGAAGTCAAAAGAAAAAAAAAATCAAGAAATTTCATAGCATAAATGAAACAACAAAATTAAAATAAGTAGAAATGAAATGATAGAAAATGAAATAGCAGAAATGGAAAACTAGAAATGTAAAAGTAGAAATGAAAAATTACTAATGTAAAAGAAGAAATGAAAACTATTATAATATAGAAACATCCCAAACAACGTTAAGCCCTTCTAGTTTGTTCCACATAATGTTTTAAGTGAGAATCCTTAGTGTTGTAGGAAAACAATCGTTCTTGTAAGTCCTTTA
This sequence comes from Picea mariana, assembly GCA_032191745.1. Classification (NCBI taxonomy): domain Eukaryota; kingdom Viridiplantae; phylum Streptophyta; class Pinopsida; order Pinales; family Pinaceae; genus Picea; species Picea mariana. The sequence goes on from JASDQU010308843.1 coordinate 159,716, forward strand.
GAATGTAAGAATTTGCGCCCAGGACAAAAGTGATCTTAAAAGGACCCAACCATAATTTTTGAAACTTTGAATGCATTCCTCTATCAGCATGATTTGAATCCCACAACAATACCTTCTCATTGAATCTAAATTTGACAACTTTGACACTCTTGTTGAAATATTTTTTAACTATATGTTGTCTTCTCTTTATATTATCCAAGGAAAACATCATTTTCTCCTCTAAATCCAAAATTGCATTCATTCTTTGAGAAACAACAGAAGAATTTAATTATTTGACCTGTAGCATTAACCTTAAGGAGGAAAGTTCCATCTCAGTAGGCATAATGGATTCTTGACCATAAACAAGATGGAAAGGACTGCAAACAATGCTCACCTTGGTGGTAGGTCGATATGCCCAAAGGGCGTAAGTGAGGAGAGTGTTCCATTAACGGGGCTTATCTTCAATGAGCCTTTTGATAATTCTTACCATATTCTTATTGGTAGAATCGACCTGCCTGTTTCCTTGAGGATAATAAGTTGATGAGGTAAAATGTTTAACCCCCAACTTAGCTAAAAATTGGTTCATCTTAGCAAAAATAAAAGTTAGACCAAATCTGGAAAAAATATTATTTTCAAGGAAAGAAATCACCTGCTCATCCTGCGAATGTTTAAGCGAGACAACTTCAGTCCATTTTGTAAAATATTCTATGGCTATAAAGATAAAGACATGTCCTACTAAAGACAGAGGATTAATAGAACCAATAAATTCCAAACCTGTTAAGCCCTAATATTGGCTCATTACCCCTTAATTGGGGCATATTAGATTAGTAATGTTATT
>JASDQU010308844.1:0-12620 GCA_032191745.1 Picea mariana
CCAGACTCACTAACCTAAGGAATCTTGATAGCTTGGCTAATGACCATTACAGATTACCTAAAACAGAATCAATCTATGAATAGATTGACTCATTATAGAAATACCAACATTAACAAAGTAATATAGATTTTCTATTCATGGAAAATATCTTGAATCTTAGTGTTGATTCTTTGTGCAAATGTTTGCTAGCAAAAACTTTGAACCTAATCAATCTATGAATAAGTTGACTCATTATAGAAATACCAACATTAACAAAGTAATATAGATTTTCTATTCATGGAAAATATCTTGAATATTAGTGTTGATTCTTAATGTAAATGTTTGGTAGCAAACACTTTGAACCTAGTTTTTAAGGATTTTGTCACTTGTAATCACTTATTTTTAATAATATTTTTTTAAGACTCTTGTACACGATGAAATTGTGTTAAAAAATACGATGCACTCAATAAATAATAATTTTTCGGAATTTTAGAGACCCGATTGTCACGAAAGTGTAACCCACCTCTGTGATTTCACCCAATTATTGTAGTTCTTTGTCTTATTAGTCCCTACCAAAAGCCTGGGACTATAGCAATCAGTTCATGATTGACTATGTATTACTTTAGTTTGGCTTTTAAAATTTTCTAAAATTTAACATAACAGTTTGTATTTTTTGAATTAAATTATAAAATTAATATTGTTTATATGTATTTTTATTGGATATAAAATTGAAATTCTTATTGCAAAACTTACGACGAAGGTCTATCAATATTTGCATTTGATAATAGTTTTACATAGTGAACGATCCCATCTGTGCCTGGCTGACAGGGATGGCATATGTCAGTGTGTGAGTTATCAGTCCTTTCCACATTAAGAGCCGCTTAGTTTTTTCAGGGATTCAAAAGTGATAGAATGTATTGCAGACCTTGAAGGTGGGAAGATCCATGGCCACCATAGGAAGCTCTGCGTTGACTCTGGCTCTCACTCTCGTTCTTGTGCAATTGTTATATTCAGCCCAGAAGGAGCGCGCATAGTGGTCAAGGATGTGGAGGCTCTCAAGGCCCTCAAGGATTCAGTGGATGCGAATTCTAAAGAAAGGATTCAGTGGATGCTGCGCACAATGGTCGGGGATGTGGAGGCTCTCAAGGCCCTCAAGTATTCAGTGGATGCGAATTCTAAAGAAAGGATTCAGTGGATGTGAATTCTAAAGGCCCTCAAGGATTCAGTGGATGCAAATTCTATAAAGGTCGGATCGTGTTTCAGCTCCTGGAATTTTTCAGTAGATCCCTGCGATTATGCCTTCAGTCGATCCTGCAACCTTCAACAATATAACGAGCCAAAACGTTCACCAGATTTCTCTCGCTCGAGACAAAATCTCCCAACTATTGTAGGGTATTGAATTGTACTTATATTAACACAGTACGGTATATATTATTTGTGATGTACAGTCAAGGTGCATTGGGTCCATTTGCAGTTGACGAAATAAGGAATTTTGATGTATATCATTTTGTTATTGCTCGCGATGATGCCCGGCATTAGCAGGCAGATTGTTGTTACCGATTCTACAGTGTGTTGTGTGCAAGGATGAATTTGAAGTGGGCATTGAGGTAAGACAGATGCCCTGTAAACACATGTACCATTCTGTTTGCATTCTTCCATGGCTTGAACAACATAATTCTTGTCCAGTTTGTCGATATGAGATGCCCACAGATGACGTGGAGTATGAGCAGGTTCTCTCCCACGGGAAAAGCTCTCCTTGGGTTCGGAATTCCGGCAGCACATTGGATGGGCAAGGTGAAAATGTTGATGGGTCTTCTTCACAGGATACTCTGGGAGCATCAAATAACCGTAATAATGAATCTCTTGGGCCGAAAATGAGCTCTGGAAATACCATGGCTGTTACTAGTAGGATTGCCCCAAATCAACAAGAAGCTTCTGGTGGTGTTGTTGCTATTATATTTCCTGCCCACGAAGTAGCCAATGCCAATGGTAGTGGTAGAGGGACAAATAGGAACTTCCAGGTCTCTCTTTTCAGGCTTGCCCATTGGAAATGCTAGTTAGGTCGGAAGTTGTGTTCCACCCCTTTGATAAATTAGCCACGTACAGGTCCAAATTTGTATGCAACTTCCACTGTGTTGATAATTTACCGACCTGCTACTACTATTAGGTACGAAACTGTAGGCTGCTTCGTCATATTGATAGGTTTACTACTTACGTGCCACTGCTATGGTGTTAATAGATTTACCTTCCAACATTATTATCTAGCATTGCAGTGGAGATTGTGTATCTATCTGTATTATGTCACAACTATCCTATGTCACAGTACTGTCTTTCATTGAATTGGTATAATTTTTGGTTAATTTTCCTTTTATATTGGGTTGGTCAGTGTGGTTTTGGTTTATGTAAAGCGGATGGAAGTTTATTTTCTTTTGTTATTAGCCTTACTTAGTTTAGTAAATCCCACGCAACCTAGTAGGTAGGGTGTAGATCCCAAGATCCAAGTGTTAGATATATTTATATAAACTCTAAAAATACCCTTCTCAATTTTATAAGAGAAAGGTTGGGGGTACGAATCTCTTATTCAGTTTTCAGTTCAACAGTAAACAATTCATTGTCTTCCTGTAGCATATTTTCATGTTCAGAAGTAATGAAATGCAGTAGCAGGTTTTGACAGTCAAGATACTGTGTTTCCATTATATATTTTCTACAGTGTCCTTATATATTCTAACATAATTTACAAAGTGCAGTAATGAAAACGATGAGTCAATACAGATATCTGTGGAAAAACAAATCTAATATTTTCCTTGAGATAATTTCTTCATTAAGGAATAAAAAACTTGGAAGATAAAAAATTTAAATTGGGTGGGAAGTTAATTCTGAGTGGATGCCCTAATTTTTTAATTGTATTTTTTGCACCGAAGGCTTAATATTGGAGTAAGAATGAAGAACAAAACAAAAAAATTTGCTTCTTCCAAGCAATTTCTTTCCATTTAGACTATAAAATGTTCAGAGGTTATACTTGAATACCTGCCCTATAGAATGATTGTAGCTGAAAGATATATTCTTTCTTGAGCAGAGATCTCTTAGGACCTTTCCTTTACATCATCAAGGCTATCCAGTATAAAGATGGGGAGGTTACCCTACTGCACAAGTTATCCCCTCTCATGAGGTTATCTCAACTCTTCTAACTAGAGTCAAAAGATCTAATTCAGTAACAATTTCTTTCTTCCACATTCAGTTTTAAAAACATACGTGGGCTCTCACTCTTTCAGGACCTTACCATTACAAGGGTTCGGAAAGATGAGGGTTCAACCTAGTAAGGCTAGGGACCTTATCTTCTTTTGTAAACAACCAGATGAGTGTAGCCTTAATTAAATGGAGTGCAGATGATGTCTTCATAATTCATATTCCAACAATTAAATATTACATATCTAATAGATCTATAAATTCAATGTCATTTACCAATCCATCAACCAACAACCAATAAGATCAACAGATTGAGAAAATCATAGGCATTAACATCGAGACCTTACCGTTACAGAGGTTCGGCAAGATGAGGGTCCAACCCAAGAAAGCTGGGGACCTTATCTGCTTCCATAAACAACCAGATGAGTGTAGCCTTAGTGAAATGGAATGCAGGTGATGTCTGTAAAATTCATGTTCCAACAATGAAATATTACATATCTAATAGCTATTCAAATTTGATGCCATTTACCAATCCATCGACTACAAGCCAAACAATATCACCAGATTGACAAAAACATAGGCATTAACATCATCCACATTCATTCATAACCTTGTTCCAAATGATTAAACAATACAGTTATTAGTTGTTTTCTTATCATCATAGTTCTTGCTATACATGAGCTGCTAGTATGCAAAATTACCAGTGACCTGTACTAATCTAGATTGCCTCAATGTAACCTACTCTCATAGCAAGCAGAAAACAAAATGTGTCCACACCTATTGATCAAAGGCTTCATGCTTGATGACTTTGCAACCACATAAGTCATTTCCTAAGAGACATGCAACTACACATAACTTAAGAACAGGGAGTGGACTTTTCTTTGACATAAGGATTTCATTCTATAACGTACAGACATTAAGATAGATTTTTCCATGAAAATATCATCTCATACTACAAACATTGAGGTTCAACCTAGCATATCTTGTTACATACACGAAATATTTATTTTCCTTTTATTGGAAGCCAAGTTTCCAGAAGACAATTCATTAGAGGCAGCATTCTCCATCATAGTCCTCAGATCTTCCCACACACAATTGACAGAAGGGTTTTCTTGGTTTAGAGACTTCCTTCCCGGATTCCTCAGCCTCATCTAGTAATTCAGATTTCATGGCATCCCACATCTTGTGATAGAAATCACTGGGAAACAGGGCTAGGGGATTTGCTCTTCTTCATCAAGGATTTGAGCATGCTCTTTGCTTTGATTTCCTGGATTCGTCAGCCTCATCTAGTAATTCATATTTGATGGCATCCCACATCTTCTGATAGAAATCACTGGAAAACAGGGCAAGGGGATTTTCCCTTCTTCATCAAGGAAACTGCTTGGTGTAGTTATTCAGTATTGGGGTCAGTTAGCTCTTGTTTTTATTTTTTTATATTATTTTGCGATGCATTCTAGGAAGGTTTCTGCACTATTCTAATTTATGTCCTCCTTATATGTTACCCAATTCTTGAAATAAACTTCTACCTACATACATAGATTTTGGTGCCTTTAATTGTTCCTATTATCTTCTGTGATTATTTTTTAAATCTTGTACTAAGACTTACTAATCTGGTATGCTCCATGGGAGAAGTTAGAATCCTTGTCTCTCTTTGAGCCATTAAATACTAGATCTTTGATTTCAGAATAATTTATCCTTTTTGTAAGCTAGGTCCAGATTGGATTACAACATATTTACTCTTTCAATTGAATCCTCTAACATCCTTGAATTATCCAATTCTTTCTGCAGTGTTTCCATTTTTTGGAATATATTGCCAAAAAACTTCCTTATTCCATTAGTTCAGCTTGATTTTAACATTTTGTAGCTTCTTCTTCAGGGTAAACATTTTGGATTCCCAGTGGATGTAATCTCCTCCCAGAAACCTTTACCAGGCATTCTAATTTGGATGTTCATATCACACGAGATCAAATTTGAAAGGGGTTTGTCAGGGCTTTGGTTTTCCCCTTCGACAATGTCCATGTTGATTTCTCAGTGATTCAAGAGGAGCAATTACCAAATAGACTGGTGCAAAGATGCAGAACCATTCATATATCTAGTTGGAGATTCTTATCGATTACCGACACCTCGTATAGATAAGGATCAGAGTCCACCTCCATTGCGAAAATGGTACCTGGATCGAAGGCTGCTGATGGTTCCTCTTACAAAGAATACAAGTTGTATTGGATGAAACAATATTCAATTTTTTAATGGAAATAGTCATAGTCAATTCTCTAATGGAAATAGTTGATGTGACAATCTTTCAAAAGCTATAAACATACAGTGAAAGCAGAACAATACTTTCTTCCTAAAGATAATAAGTAAAAAAAGAACACAATACATTGAATTTCAGTTGTACATATCCTATGACTATGATCATATGCATTTTTGTTATACATGTTTAATTCTCTATCATATATAAAATACTAGAATACTATGCAATTTAGACACTGAGATAAAGTACTTTTTTCAAACAAGCTCATGTTCTGCAAACAACGGGGAGATTGTTTCTAGCAGACCAGACGAAAGAAATGATGTTCATGGGAGCAACTTACCTATTGTAAGGGTAGAGGATGATCGTGATACTATCATGTCTGAAGCAAGGGAGGGAGACTTAGATTGATGGTTTATAACTGATATCACGCACCTGCGGCTAACTAGAGTCCAACTCATTTAAAGGTATGATTTTCAGGTCATTCAACAATTCCATGTAAAGCATGAAATAAGGACTAGTTAAGATATTTTCCTGTTCCTGCACGGAAAACTTATTTATAGCTAGGGAAATTTTATTTGTCATCTTAGTTTTCATTATTGTGGAATACTACTACTATTGTGAGTAGGTTGCAATGATAATCAAGTTATTTTGGGATGAATGATATTAATTGCCTACCGTTAAGGGATTTTAGAGTCATTTATTGCTAAATTTTACATCTCATTATACCACTGCATTTTCTTTGCAAAAATTTTGAAGAATAGAGAATTACAATCAAAACAACATATTGTTCTAAATGTGGCAATATAATTCAATCATGAGAAATGACAATAGCAAATGACAACGACATAAAGAGGTGATACTTCTTTGCTTTCAGTTCAAAATCTAGTTTGATTGGACCTTCCAATATCATAAATTTGAATGTAAGCACCTCTTCTACTTAGGTGATCCCACACAACAATTATAAGCATGAAAGTTTTCCATGCCTCCTGAAGAAGCTGTTCTTTTGATCAATGGAATGAATTATGACTTCATGCAACCTGGTTCAATCATCTCTATAATTTATTTTTGGAATATGGATCACTTTCTTAAAACTGTCTGTCAATATCAATTAGAAAAAATGAAAATAAATATTTTATGGGAATGTAGCAAGCTAGAATCCCGTTATATGAACCGTTAGACTCCAAGCCTTTGACATAAATATTTGTTTAGGTAGGCATTCTGCTACGAAATTTAATTTCCAGGATCTCACTTAGAATTATGATATGTGTATGAAAGATCTTATATGGAACTACATTTCAACACAACGTGTGTTGTTGATGGGAAAGTCACACTGTCTTGTACCTTCCTCCTAACCTCAACTCCAATAGAACACAAGCCTAGACAAAAAGATGACCCTTACACATAATTAGATATTGAATGGTCCATTATACTCCCAACATTCTTGGTTGTTGTCAAATGATGCATTACTATTTATTCCTATTAAGTTCCACACCAGTTTCAAAGGGGCATATTCTCTCATAACCTTTCATATCTCTTGAAGAACACATATAGAGCTACAGGGATGCTCCATCAGAATATAGGGCATGCACTGAAAGGTGCATTCAAGAGATGGAGCCTCCTTACTTGGTATACCCATCTCTTTTGTAAGGGTTGAGTCCTTGTCTCTTTTTTCTCTACTATTGCTTCCCACTCCTTTTTACTTTGTTTCTAAAAGGCATTCCTAGAGATATGAAAGCTTCCTGAGGCTCGATCCTCCTTTAAATGAAATTCCTAGATTTGCAAGGTGTTTTCCTAGCATCGGACACGATTTGAGGCATAAATAGTGGTATTTTTTATTAGTCAACTCCATCCTGCTATTATAAGGACATGTTTAGGGTTTCTTTGTAGATTTTTTGTGCTGGGGAGAGTTGTGCCATCAGTAAAGAGTTGATGAGAGATATTCTTAATCTCGAAAGTGAGTAAACTCTAGGTTTTGTAAATGAGAACAAAGCTATAAAGTAATCGGAGTCTCCTCTAGAGGGTTGTAATTGAAGTATCCTTTAAAGGGTTGCACCTAAGGACCAAAATCTCATTCAAAGATCTTGCTTATCTAGAAACAATTATCCTCCTTGAAATATGAGATTTCTCTTAGTTTTTTAGTTGTTGAGCAAATTTAACAACAAAGAATCACCTGGCACAAAGAACCAACTTGATTTTTCATTTGGCTTTCTTATTATAGCTCCTTTGTATGTTATTTTTCCATGATTAGGTCACATGTGATAAACATTAATGACCATCGTTACTTTAGGCTTTGTGTTATACTAGTCTATAAAGTTCATGTCGATAAGTTTAATTCAAAAATTCAAAAAAGTGTTGTTATTACATGTTCCAGTACAATTGAGAGTTGTGTAGTAATGTGACGGTGAGGACCATCTTCTTCAGTGATTTCAAAGGCTTTCTTCTTTAGGAAGAGGGATTGAGGAATGCAAGAATTAGCAAAGGAAATTCTTCTTGAGCCTATGCTGCCAAGCATAGGGCAAGGCACCCATGCATAATAAGTCAGGAACAGAAGGGACAAAAACATAAAAGATGTAACAAAAAAAGAAGGTCAAATACTGCAATTGTTGGAAGAATGATCACTATGCCAAGGCCTGTTGGAAACCCGAGGATCAATCTGACAAGATTGCAGAAAATACTGAGGAAGCTAAATTTTCTGGATGGGAGCGATAATCGGTTCTCCGGCTCTCTTCCGGAAGCCCTACTGTCGTCTCTGGTGCAACTTATCTTGAGAAACAATGTGTTGAGTGGAGAATCGTGGCTTAATCTGTCGGAGTTGAGCATGCTTCAAGTCGTAGACCTGAGACATAATGAACCGACAAGACCTTTGTTGTCAGGGACCTTTGTCATCAGGATTGTTCGACCTTCTCACCCTAGAACAACTGACTCTGTCTTACAACAGATTTACTTCATTGCAAGTGTCAGGCATCTATGGCATAGACAACTAGCTAATTGAAGTGGACTTGAGCTACAACATAATACATGGGCATATACATGGCCCTCTACCTGTATTCATGGAAACCATGTCCAACCTCTCCGCCCTTTCATCGCAGTACAATTACTTCACGAGAATAATCTCCCTCCAATATGCAAAGAGGGTCTTTGCCAGTCTCATCGGTAAGGAGCCTCTGGTTCGATTGTTTCTTCTCAACAACTTCGTGTTTGGACAAATTCCAGCCCCATTCTTGAATTTATCACCAGATGAAGTGAATGTAACCTTTGGGGACAACTGCCTGTTGGACTGCCAAGAATCATTTTCTTCTGTCAAGGAGACGATCAGAAGGTAGTATCCACTTGGAGGGATTTTACTCATCTTCGATTATGATACCCAATGGATTTCGAGTCTTTGAAATCCAATATATCTGAGCATTCTTTTTTTTTGAAAATCGAAATCCAATATATTTGAGCATTCTCTGTTTTTGAAAATTGCGATGGACAATGATCAGTATGCCCACTCTCTCCCTTGTACAATCTCGATCTTTGTGTTKCCCTCACAAGAATTTCAATATTGTGTAATTTCCTTTCGATCTTGATGGATGTAGCAAGAAATTACTAATTTAAGTTTCATATATCAACCTTTGATTTCTCTGTATTTAAGTTCCAGATAGCAACCTTTCATCTCTCTGTATTTAATTTAAGTTTTAGATATCAACCTTTRATTTCTCTTTATTTACGTTCAAGATATCAACATTTCATCTCTTTGTATTTAAGTTTCAGATAGAAACCTTTCATTTCTCTGTATTCTTGTTAGTATTATTAATTAAATTCATAGGATGAATGATACATTACATTTAAAGTTGTTTCTCCAAGTTATCTCCTTTTAACTTGTTTTCACTAATGGAAATATGGTTAAACTTAGTTGGTTGACTATATACATATTCATCTTATCTCCATCATTAGTTTTGGCAGCTTATTTCAATAATTGGCAGGGACTAAGCTGCCATGCAGCTCTTGTTTAAGTTTTCTTTAGTAATCCATCAATTATATTTTCTATCCTAATTATATACCTATTTATTAAGACATCATATATATTTATGTCGTAATAATATGAATTATTTATTTACCTAATTTATATTTAAACAATGACTGAACTATATTAATGTAGGGTATTCTTCATAATGCAAAATGATTAATCTATAATACTATCAAATCATATATAGAGAAAATTAATCAAACAAACAATACAAATAATGGATCTTACACAACCCTAAAGAAAATTTCATTCCAAAGTGATATTTAAGAAAAGCATTTCAGGGAAAAGCATAGATATACACACATAATATTGTTAATTTCAAGCAATTTTTTTTTCCAATATAAAATTTACTCAATTATATTAGTGATATAATTTGTTTGCATATTCTTGTCTATATAAGAAATCGAGAAAAACTATCCAAAAGATTAGTTTGTCTCAAAAAATATCCTGGATTTACCGATCCTTACATTTCAAAAGATGTCATATGATACTAAAACGAAAAACACAAAATCCAAAATACTAATCCAGGAGAGGTTCATCTGTGTATAGGTCCTTTAATACCACTATACTAGAGGGAAAATTGCCAACTGTTGCAAGCATGGCCAATACAGTGAAACAAAAGGACTAGCACTAGAAAAGGTTGTAATGACTCTTGGGACCTTCAATCCCATTAACCCACTTGAAAAAAGTAATTCTTCCTTCAGGTTTTTGAATAGCTTGTTTTGATAGAAAGTTTGTCTCCTTATTAAATTCCCAGAAGATGTGTGTAAAATTGATTTATTGAGAGTGTTTAATTAATTCCTTGATTCTGAGCTTCCAACATTCAATTTCACTTGCATGAAGTCTTCCTTTTTCGTTCAGCCATTCAATTACTACTTTTGAATCCCCTAGAACATGGAGTTTATGAAATGATAAATGTGTTGCCAGAGTTAGTGTTGCCCAAACTCCTAGTAACTCTTCCCTTGTATTTGTGCCTTCTCCACAGTTGAAGATCCATATATAAACTAAATGATCTGGAGTTTTGAATCCCCCCACCCCGCTCCACACTTATTTCCATCTGCTTGTGTTGCCCCATCAAAACATGCTACTGTAGTGTCAGTACGTTAAGAAATGATACAAGTTTGTATTGGAATAACACTTTAATGTGTCAAATTCATTTTCAGTGATCCAAGAGTCTTGGTGACCACATAGAGAATAGAAGGAGATATCTTCTTGAAAATAACTGAGTTTCTCTCTAACCAAATATTCCAGCAAATTAGAGTAGGTAAGGTGGAAGGGGCAGTCTTATCCTCTGCCCATTTTTTATAATAGTCTGTCAAAGTATTCCCTTCCCAAACTTTTTTATTCTTTTGTCCAATTTGTTTTCTCTCCCACATTGATTTTGCAAATGAACAATGGATGAAAAGATGGCTTATATTCTCCAACTATTTTTTACATAATTGGCATTGACTTGGTCCTTCCCAGCCTTTTTGTTGTATGTTGTCCCATGTTAATATTTTGTTTTCCACTGCCAACCAGATAAACAGTTTTATTTTTAGTTGTATATCCCATTTCCAAACTTTTAGCCTTGATCCATCAAATGACTGCAACCTCGGGGTTGATAATAAAGAAATATAAGCATTTTTTACAGTGAGGGATCCTGAAGAATCTTCTCAAGTCCACATTAATTCATCATCTATGTCTTGTATGAAGGCCCCTGATCCAATAAGTGATTTTCAAAACTATTCCCATTCTGTTGTGAATTCACCTATGATTCCCAGTTCATTACTCTTGATCCAATGAGCAAAAATGGATTCTTGACCAAGTGGTCCCCTAGCTTGAGAGAGTAAGGTAATCTTTTTATGTCTTAATAAATATAATAGAGTATGAGAGAGGTAGGATCTATCTCCCATCCCCAGAATTATGTCTCTACCGATATAAACATGTTGACCCGAACCTAGATTCCAACTTAGCTAGTTTGTGAGCAGGTGTACAGATTTTAAGAGACTATTCCAAATTCTAGAAGTAGTTGACTGTTGAAAGGTAATCAATTTGAGCCAATTTGTGACAGTGACATAAGGAAGATATTTCTATTTTATAACTCTATGCCAGATACCATGCCGCATTAACACTCGCGAGAGTGTATTTGCTGCCAGTGCTTTGTTGAAATGGAAAATATTATGGAATCCCCATCCACCACAGTTCTTTGCTTTAGATAGAGTCTCCCACCTGCAAATATGATAATGATATGTTTCTCTATTACCATTCTAGAGAAAATTGAACATTACTTTCCTTAACTTATTTAAGACTAAGTTGGGGATGGTCACCAACGACATCTAGTAAACTAGTTGACTTTCCAGAACCGATTTCAATAAATTATACCGGCCACCTAATGACAACCATCTATTGCACCAATGGCCTATTCTTTTTCCCACCTTAGCCAGTAACCAACTCCAGTATTCCACTTTGTGTGGCCTTGTCTTTAGATAATAACCAAGATAATTGAAACCTATAGAAAGATCTATAAAATTCAACGGGAGTAAAATCTTCAACGAAATTAAGTCCACCTCTGATAGTCCATCATGCAGAACTGTTGTTTTTTACTCATTCACCTATAAACCTGATGCTTTACATAACAATTTAATGAGTCTATCAACCTCCATCCATTCTTGCAGAGTGGCTCTAGTCATGATTAATACATCATCCACAAAAAGTAAATGAAGGATTTTAATAATTTTGGACACCTTCACTCCCATTATCTTCCCATCCCATTTGATTTCCTTCAGTAATAGACTAAGACCCTCCATAACCAGAATAAACAACAAAGGGGATAATGGGCACCCTTGGTGTAAACCTCCGCCACTTCAAAAAAAATCAATAGCCTCCCCAATTAGTAAAACAACAAAGGAAGAGGAAACGACACAACTCATAGTCTAGTTGGTCATCGAAATACCAAAGCCCACTTGTATTAAAATCAACCTTAGAAATTCTGAATTTATGCAATCATATGCTTTCTTTAGATCCAAATTAAGCACAAGGTATTTTTTTTAATGCTATGGAGGAATTCATGTGTTGTTCCAATGGCATCTTGGATTTGTCTTCCTTTTAAAAATCCCAATTGCTCTGCAGATAGTGATATGGAGAGGAAAGTTTTGATTCGATTTGCAATAATTTTGCAGATTAATTTATAAAAGAGGTTACATAAGAAAATTGGCC
>JASDQU010308844.1:28941-42330 GCA_032191745.1 Picea mariana
TGAGGGATAATAAAACTTTACATTAAATCATCACCATCAACCAATCATCACATAGAACCTGATAATGCTCCCTGAGACTTATTCAATTTATGCAATTCTTCAATTCTTGGAGTACTCTGATCCTGTAGATAATATTACTCAATGTATTATCTGAAACTCCTCCAATTTTCACTCCTTGAATCCTCCCCAAAAAGAGGTTATAGAAAGAATGGTAGACTTTATTCAATTCTGGTCTGTTCAGAAGACCCAACTTGTACATCATGCCCCACGCTCAATATTTAACATCCGATTCTGAAACTCACACAAAAAAAACTACAGTTCGTACTCTTTCCAATGGAAGTGGTCCCACTTCATTTGAATTATGTATGAAGAAGTTATTACTATTTTACCCAGAACACTTGTTTATTGACTAGCTTCAAGACTGGTCACAAACCCTATCTTCCACAGAGTGTATCTCCATAATTATAGCAAATCAAGAGTTGAAATTTTTACCAGAGGTACCTTGATATCGCTTCTCAATACCATAACTATTTCACCATCTAAATCATTCTAGAAAAAAAGTTACAGCAAAAATGGTAAGATGACCTCAAAATAACATACCTTAGAACACATCACCAAAAAACTTCATCCTCCCTTGAAATCCGGCCTTATTTTCTCCTTATTTCCTCTGAAATTCGACTTGTATCAAACGAATGTATAATGATGTTTATTTATACCATTTATGTCACTTCCTTTTAACATTAGGGCCAACCTGACACTTTCTTATTTTGTAATTCTTTTCTTTAATTATCTGCAGGGCCTACATGTACTTCCTTCTTCAATTCACTTTATCATCTTCAAAAATTCATTTCTCCTCAACCATGAGGATCCACGTGACGTGCCACATACCACTAGAAAAAACATGATGTATACTATCCATTCATGGGTGTTGTATATGCATGTGCATTGTCCTTCATGTCCAAATACCTTTATCAATCTTGCGGTCCAAAACCCATGACTAGGGTTGACATCAATGACAACAACCAATCTTCCAACAATTTTCACCTCACGAAGTTGTAATCAAGGATTTAAAAAATCCTAAGCATGTCCTCACAACTGAAATTGTTGATGATTTGACCAGGTTATACAAGTTTGACAACTTTGAGTCATCATATTTTCCATCAAATTTTGTTTCTCAAAGTAATGACTTGAGCAAACTTTTGCATGAGCAGTTTTGTCATCTAAACTGTCACTCATTTAAGAAACTATGTAATCAACACATGGTGAATAGTATTCCTCTTGTTTCTTGCAAAGATGGTGTTTTTGATGATTTTTTTCTTGACAAACATCATCAGGATAGTTTTGACAAACATGGATCTTGGCATGCCTTGGCCCCTTTGCAGCTCGTTCACAGTGATTTGTGTGGTCCACTTTCTTCTCCTTATTTCTTTGGGCACAAGTATTTCTTAACTTTCATTGATGACTTATCCAGACGCTCTTGGATTTACTTCTTAAAACTTAAGAGTGAAGTTTTTGACACATTTTTGGCCTATAAGGCCCTTGTAGAAAAACAATTTGGAATTCAACTTCAAAGGTTAAGAACAAATAATTGAGGTGAATATGTGAACAATAAATTTACAAGTTACTACGCTACACATGGAATTTAAATGCAACATATTGTTCCACATACACCACAACAAAATGGTGTTTTTGAGAGAAAGAATCCCACATCAAAAGAATTTGTTAACTATATGATCCAATATAAGGGATGACATATCCATTATTGGGAGGAAGCCATCATCTTTTCAAATTACATAGTAAATCACACTCCCACAAAGACTCTAAAAAATATAACACGAGATGAATCATGGACTGGAATTAATCCAGATGTAATCCACTTTTATGTATTTGGTAGTGTAGCATGGGCTCACATTCTCGATGAGAAAATGAAATCTTTACAACCTAAAAGTGAGAAGTGTATTTTTGTTGGATATTTTGAAGATTTCAAAGGTTACAGACTTATTCAACCTCATTCTAATGAAATTATCATTAGAAGAGATGTTAAATTTGATGAAAATCTCTTATCCTACGATCCTAATTCAACGTTTGTGCCATATTTTACATTTGTTCCATCTTCTATTCCTATTCTAGTTTCTTCTTCCTCAGATGATGAAAGTCAGGATGAAAACACACCTCTTCCTGCTCACCTTCCTCTAGATGATTCCATTGAACATGAACCTACATCAACACCACCACTTCCCATATGGGTCCATTCAACTTGAGAAGCAGTTGGTGATCTTATTGGCGATCCTTCATATCAATGTTATACATGTTCACAATTATAGCAAGCCTCCTCATTTTTGGCTCAATTTTTAGAGACTCGTGATCGAAAAACATTTGTAGAAGGTTCAAGTCATCCATATTGGGACACAACAATGAATGAAGAGTATCACTCTTTAATGGAAAACGACACTTGGGATCTTGTACTTCTTCTGAAAGGAAGAAAACTTGCCATATGTAAATGGGTGTACAGAACTAAGTATGCATTGGATGGAATTTTTGAAAGACACAAGGTCTAGTTAGTTTCCAAAGGGTTCTCTCATGTTGAAGGCATTGACTAGCATCAAACCTTTTCCCCCATATCCAAAAGGAATTCCATCTGCCCTATTCTATCCTTTTTTTACCACATAAATGGGAGGTTCATCAAATGGATGTTAAATCCACCTTGTTGAATGAGAATTTGAAAGAATAAATCTATGTGGAACAACCTCCTGGCTATGTGTAGAATGAATCCATCCTTGTTTGTATCCTTAATAAATCTCTTTATGGTCTTAAACAATCTTCTTGAGCTTGGTATGCCAAAATGGATATCTTTCTTCTTAACACCATCTTTTCTAGATGTCATTCTAACGTTAATGTCTATACCAAGAAAGTAGGAAGCTATATCATAATCCTTGTTCTTTATGTCGATGACCTTATCCTCACTGGTAGTGACCCTAACCTTTTAACCCATGTGAAAACTAGCCCTATAAAGAAATTTGAAATGATAGAATTAGGATATTTTCATTATTTCCTTGGCCTCCAAGTATTGCAAACCAAGAAATGAATATTTCTTTCCCAGTATAAGTATGCTTGTGACCTTCCTCATCAATTTCACATGGATGATTCAAAACTAGCCCCTTCTCTCTTCCAGTCTGGAGTCAAACTTGTTGCCACTTGTACTTCTCCCAAAGTTGATGCCACTTTGCAGTGTCAATTAGTTGGTACCCTCTTATATTTGACTCATACTCATCCTTATATTTCCTTTGTTGTTGCTCTTGTTTATTGGTATATGAAAACACCCCTTGAAAGCCAATGGAAAAGCGACTAAAAAGATACTTCAATATGTCTAAGGTACATTTTAGCTTGGGATACATTACAGTTTAAGGGGGGCTCCTTTTTTGGTTGGTTTCATTGATTTGGATTGGGTTGACAACCTTGATAATCGAAATTATACTACAGGTTATGTTTTTATCCTTGGTTTGGGACTAACACTTAAGATTGTAAGAAAAAACAAGTCATGGATTTTTCTTCAGCATAAGCAGAGTACCTGACAATGGTTAATGAAATTCAAGAAGCCTTCTGACTTCTATAGATCCTTTCTGAGTTTGGTTTCCAAAAGCATCATCGGACCACCCTCTAGTGTGACAATTATATTTCCATCAAGCTCTCCAAAGATCCAATTCAACATCAACGCAACAAACACATTGAGATACACATGCACTTCATCAAAAATCTCATCCATGATCAAGTTATTGAAGTGCTCTTTTTCCCTATAGAATATCAATTTGTAGACATTTTCACAAAGTCTCTTACTAAGGCGAACTTTTCCAAACTTCGGTCTATGTTAGGAGTTCAAGAAGTTTTCATTAAGGGGGGATATGATATAATACCTCCTTCCTTCTCCTATTGTGTCTCCTTTGTAAATCCTTCAATCATATCCCAAGTTGTTCTTAAGGGGGGATATTAGGATATTTAGACACTTAAGATTTAGTTAAGATCAACTTGTTCTAATGTGTTGTTAAGTTAAAGTGTGTTTCTTAGTGTGTTTCTTTAGTATGCATTTGTAGTCTGACAATTACGATATGTTCCCAACATAGAGTGATATAAAACTCATATTCTCCTTGATATTAATGGCTACATTGATCCATGGTTTAACACCCAATTGGACCATGATCTTTATTTAAAGAGCATGGAGGGTCATTTTCTGATGATCAATTGTGAGAAACTCTTTGTAATATTTTTTCTTTTTCATTAATAAATTGCCTCAAGTGGTCATGTTGGATGGGGTCGTGGATGTTTCCCCATAGTAGTTTTACGATGTAAAAACATCGGTGTGTTGATATTTGATCTATTTGTGTGAGTGGTTACTAAAGGTGTTGTCCTCTGTAATACCCCAAGGCCGAGCCCTTACTGAATTGTAATGATTTTTATAGGCTGGTGAGCCAAGTGTTTATAAGCTAGGAGGCTTATGTGTTTATTAGGCCAGAGAGCCTATATGTTGAAGGCCAGGGAGCCTGATTCTGTATATGTAAATACTCACATCATTAATATAATTACATCGATGTGTGTAGACCAACCACGAAGAAAGAGTTATGGGGGACTAAGTTCCACTGGGTAGGCAAATGGATGGGGCTGAGAGGATAGGAAAAAGGGCTAAGCTAGAGGGATTATTTCCAAGGGAATATTATAATGTATTTTCCTAAAATACTAAAGTTTCAGAAATAACCCCTATTATTCTAAGTTACTTTGGGGAAAGAAACAAACTCCAAGTAGAGAGGGACAAGGTCCCAAGAGAGCCATGTGTAAACTTGGGAGCATACATTTTTATGGGAGAAAATATGTCATTATGGGGGTTCGCTATCCATTCTTGCCATCCTTCCCATGCACACACACACTCACAAGCTAAGCCATGGCCTCCATTGTTTACCTCTACAACTTTCGATACTTGCAAACCAATGAAGCTAACCCATTTTACATGTGAAGCTAGCATGCCTGCGCAGTGCCTAAGCTAGATCACACACTAACCATTTTGTTCTTGCTACCCATGTTTTCTCTAGACTGATGTGGCTTGTTGTCATTACCAGAGCCCATACCCGATTTTTCTACTGTGGTTACGAGTTTGACTTAGGAGTTGGACAAAAGAAGTAGGTTGTCAGGTCCATGGTTTGAAGAGGTGGGTTTTTAGGCTTGTGGATTGAAGAATAAGGTTGTCAGACCTGTGAGAAACTCTTCCAAGGTGAGAGAGATTGTTGGGGAAGTGATTTCTCCTGGAGGGAGTCAAGCGACAACTACATAGCTCTGAGAATTCCTGATCTGGCATATTATTGAAGCCCTGTAAGGGAAGTAGAGCAACCGATGGATTGTGGAACAATGAAGGTGTATATTCCGGGGGTGGGACATGCATGTGGGGAATGAGAGTCTATGAGAGGTGGGCATAAGTAGGCTCCTTGGAGGGAATCCTTCCTGATGCATTGTGAAGATTTCTGTAGTCTCAGCCTAGCCCAGGAATCCCTTTACCTTGGGTGGAGTTTAGTCCCATCTCATGGGTGACCCACTATTGATATCTTGGAGTAGCATGGCCTAAGGCTGGGAGGTTCGTGGAAGGTATACACGTAGTTGGTGGTCTTCTCATAAAAAAATAACTACCATTTCTGTTGTTATCGGGATAATTGTTAAGTGCAGACACAAATCAATCCCCCTAGATTCACTACGAAACTAGAACAAAACAAGACAATACACTACCCTTTCCTTAGATTTGAATTATCAAATGAGAAATGGATCTAGAAAATACCTTTTAAATATTGAAGATTTGACTTTGCCAATGCAATCCAAGCTTCGTCGCGAGGTTTATGAGAAATATCTGCAAATAAGCACAAGCCAACAAAGACAAGAATAACAGATTCTATTTGATATGAAACTATGTATGTGATCAAGGAATCATACAATATGGACAAATAACATTCATATAGGAAAGAAAAGTATATATGTATTAAAGAATGTGGAAGAAAGATACAACTAGATGCCTTGATGTCACCAGGTTCCTTCCAACAGTTCCTTGCTTCCCACACACTTCTTGCTCCAAGGATTCCGAGATCATAGATCTGATAGCTAGTCACAATCTATCTTGACAAAGAAAATCTCAAAGCCACTCTAACCAAGCTAACAATCTCAAGACAAAACAACTAACTTTCTCCATGAGAGCTCCTCTCCTTTTATAAGTTGAAGAGGATAAGGTAAGGAGGTTAGGATGATCCCACTAAATCATGAAAGAGAGTAAGATCCAAACCGTTCGGAAGCCACCTCACTATAGAAGCTTATCCTTCTAGAAGCATCGAGAAAATGCTTGTTTTTCCCACGTATGAAGGCCTTCGCACCCTAGCTATAATGCAGCCTGTGGAAACTCCGCAACCTAGCTATAGTGCAACCTTTGGAAATCAAGTATTTCCACACCCTGTGTATAGTGCAACCTGCGGAAATCCTCCTTAATAGGGTTTTTACAAAGGAAAATACAACTTCTTCTCTTAGGAAAAGTTCTTCTCCCTTCTTCCTTCAGGAATTCAGGCCACTGACCCCTCCGAAGGAAACAGATAGGTTTACATCATTAACGATCATAAGAGTGATAAAAATAATGTGTAACAGAGAGCCCCCCAAAGTATGAAGTTAGAACAGAGTGATAGTTGAAATACTTTGTCGAGTGTGTGTAGGGAACAAGGAACACGTCGGTCGAAAACTTGCCGACAAACAAGGAAATACAGTACAATAATATATCATCACTGAGGTAGGCATTCCCATACTCAGAATATAAATACTCAAAGCATAAATGATGATATGCGAAGATCCATGTCAAGTAAGACAAGTCATGGCCACCAAACATACACTATGGATCTATGCCAATATGACTCAAATATGAACATAGCCACCAAAAATTAACTGTGGATCTATGTGTTAAAGAATCAAATTTGAACATAGCCATAAGACATACAACATGGATCTATGTAACAGTACACTGAATATACTCCAACACAACCTGAATCTGTTAGAAAAGATCCAGGGTCTTCATCTCCACCACTCTATAGTACGAATCTAGCTATGTGAATACATGTGTTGAAGTCGAACATGGTAGAAACCACTTGATTACCGGTCATTAATGAATATCGTTAACAAGTGAGAGGGAAATCACCATTAATGTCAATGACTCCCGAGGTACTTTAGTACAATCCAATGAATGTGAATTAATGAGATGAAGTCGAACACTTGGTAGAATCTCCCGATCAGAGGTCAATAATGAAAACCCACCGTCGAAAGCGAGGAAACCTGCCATTGAGGCATGCAAGTTCCAAGTTACCAATTATTTTCTAAGTCTAATTCCTGGATAATGAGTTGAAGTTGACAGGAAAAGACTCATCATAGGAAGGCCTTAATGTATCCCCCATCAATGACATGAAACAGGTAACAATATTTGAGCTAGATTAGAGTAACAAGTGATTTAGGACTGACTTAGGGATGACTGATGCAATAGAAGGCTTAAGGACTGTAGAAATGGCCGACGCAATAGAAGGCTTTCCGGGTTGAAATTCTCTTTGAACATATTGACGACACAACAACTATCTTGGAAAAAATGACTCAACAACAGGGATCACAGACCAATTTGTAATCTTATAAAGGAGTATGATCAAGAGGTAAGTGGATTTTCCAACCTAGACACAAAGAGAGTGAAAGGGTGTCATGTTCAAAGGTGAATATTCCATAGAATACAGGCTTAGATACATTTCTTTCCCAACTCCCCCCCCCACCATTTCTAGCGAGTACCTCTTTATTTTTACACAAGCTTGAGGAGGATAACATATGCTTGAACTGTAATCTCATCCTTCGGATGAGTCCCTCAGAGTATGTTTAACGAACCTTAGGAAGGAATGGTTCGGTCCCATATGGGCCTTTTGATGTTTGTCTTACGAGTCCAAAGAAAGAAAACTCGGGGGTTTTTCATGTTTAGAGAGTCTGAAAAACACTTAAAGAGAACTCTCTCATTTCCTTTTTCGTAAGTTAGTCTGAAGAGGCCGAAAAAGAGATAAACCATTGCTCAACAGACGTGCTTTCTAATACTTTAATGAGTGTGAAAAGAACAAGATCGCTCGACAATCTTTTCATGTTTAGAGATTCTGAAAAGAGCTTAAAGGGAACTCCAGGGGGTTCCTTTTTCGTATAATCTTTACGAGTTCGAAAGGCCTAATGTAGGTTTTCTACAAGAAACTATAAAAATGTTTAATAAATTTTTATAAGCGTTTTATTTTTAAGGCTGTTGTCACTAAGAAGGAAGACGGCGTGGACAATATGGTGTTTTGACCGACTCAAAAGTTATGCAAAGAGATGAAGATGCAATCTTTTCATTTCGATGAAAGTTATGCTACGAGATTGCATATGCACAATGTCCCAAAATTTTATTAAACTCGTCAATATCAAGATTCTCAAGAAATGGAAAAAATAGACTGTACACCAATACATGATTCATGGCCCCCCTCATCCATGAGGGGGAATTTTTTTAAGACCAAAAATCATGCAATTTCGCTACTTCAAATGCAAGGATGCCCCCAATCTAATGCAAAGAAAGAAATAAGATTTTTGTTTTAAAGATAGATAAAAGAAATAGAAAATCAATTCAAAACAAAAACAACCCAAACAAAGTTTCTCTTTTAACATGAGTTATTCATAAAAAGGAAAAAAAAGTTCTTTCACCAAACAATTCTAAATAAAAAACAATGCTTTGTAACAGAAAGACACTCAAAGGGAGAGATCAAATCTTTCAAAAGAAAACAAAGAAAAAATAAGGCAAATATGGCTGAAAGCAGATTCAAATTTTTTCAAGAAGACTATAATCAAACCCAACAAATCACCCCAGAACTACATCACAGATCTGGGCAGGGAAAACCACCAAAAAACAATTTTTTTCACAATCTCCGCAAGCTGGAAGACTAGCACAGTGCGAAAATCCTTGATCGCCACAAGCCAGAAATGGGTAGGGTGTGGAGTTTCTGCACTGGTATAAATAGGTAGGGTGCGGAAATCATAAGTCATCACACTGTCCCTCAAAGCAGGGTGCAGAAATCAAATAAAAAATGGAAAAAAATTAAAAAATAAGAAGGTTTTGTTGGTAAATGTTTAACAGGCAGCATATGCTTGTCATTGATGGCAAGTATAGCAGTGAAGATGGCATGAGTACAAGAAGAATTATTAGAAGGATTTTAGGAAGACGCTGCAGAGAAAGCTCGATAAGTTTAGAAGAGATAGTGCAAAGGATTGTTGGTAGGTTTAACAGGCAAAGTGAGCTTGTCATTGATGGCAGGATCAGAGTGTGCATTGATGGCAAGAACAATGATGACAAAGATTAGCATGATCAGTAGCACAATGATAATGGAAGAGGAAGAGCATCAATGATTGTTGGACCCCATCAAGAATCCTCGATGACCATCAGATATTAATTCAGACAAGAAGAACGCGTAGAAGAGGAGGATGGATCTTAGGCATCAGATCTGAGCGTAAGATCCGACCATCGTTGGATCAGGGAGAACCTGCATGTTCATTAAAGAGAAAGAAGAGGCGAAATGCGAAATGCTGAAATATGTTGGTCTGACTCCATTTCGGAGTTTCGTAGATCGGGACTTGAAGGCTTGAAACCCTTCATCATAAGAAGGCGAAATCGCGAAGTGGCAAAATCGCGAAGTGGCAAAATCACAAAGTGTCGAAATCGCGAAATGCGAAATGGTGAAATGATCCTAGCCATTGGATCAAGAGAACGCGTAGAAAAAAATTAGAGCACCACAAAGACTCCATTTCGGAGTTTCGAAGATCGGGAAATCCAAAGGAAAGAGGTTCAAACTCGCGATACACGAGATCACGAAAATATCTTGACCGTCAGATCACCAAGGATTCTGGACTGTTGATCTAAGCTCCATCTCGGAGCTTCTCTTATCGCGACTTGGAGTGACGAGAACCTCCATCATAGGAATCGTGAGATGCAAATTCACGATAAGATCTGGACCGTCAATTCACCAAGAACGTGGACCGTCGATCTAAGCTCCATCTCGGAGTTTCGCCTATCACGACTTGGAGTGATGAGAACCTCCATCTAAGGAACATCGAGATGCAAGATCGTGAAAAGATGTGGACCATTGATTCATCGAGATCGTGGAACGTCGATCAGGGTCGATGAAGATTATGAGTTCGAAGCACCTTTTAGTGCAGCCTGTGGTCACTGTGTGTGGTCATAGGGAGGAAGGACCTAGTGCAGATGAGCTCCACCTCAGAATTTTAGGGATCGCGTCTAGGAGTGTCGAGACACTGGATCATACGAATGCCAAAATATCGAAAAGGTGAATTGTCACTGGAATCAGTGGTCACAGCTTGTGGTCACGTAGAGGAGGGAGCTATAGCAGCCAAGCTCCTTTTCGGAGCTCGTGACATGGAGAGTCAAGATGTCTCATCGCAAAATCTCTGAATTGTGAAAGTGCGAAACGGGTAAATAATGAAAATACCTTTCAAAGTTAATCCAACAATGCAGGTGAATTTGAGCATAATCGGAGGGCTAATCTTGCTCCTCACAGTGTAACTGCTAGAAACCATTGATGGTTTTTGCCAGAGGAGCTGAAGCATCTCTGGGAATCTTCCAATGGGATGAAGATAAGTCATAGGAGTGATTGACATCTGGAAGAGGGTTGGAGTCTGTAGCTAAAATAGAGAGGGTGAGCTCGACTGTAACATAGAATACGAAGAGTCTCAACTACTAGAGAGAAAAAGGAATCTCGGCATAACACCCAGTGATGTTGGATGAGTGGTGGGAACCACCAGAGAAGCTGAAGAGTTGCGATGATCAGGCAGAGCACTCGAGAGGTGGAGGATATCGGTGCGGTGTGAGTATGTAGAGGTATTGCATGCATTGCATGCACAAGGTGCACAGAATCTATAAGTACATGGTACAGAGAAGAGATGCGGAGTTGTTGTTGTTGGAGTTGTTGTGGTTGCTATTGTTGAAGGTGATTCATGTGTGAAGAAGGAGGAGAGTGCAACGGCTGAATTGAACAGAAGAGGAACTTTGCAGTGAATGGACATGGCACACAAAGTGTAAAAAGCAAAAGAACAGACAATGCAAGTCATGTGTGCAGGAAGGCAGTGAGGCAGACAGAGCAACGAAATGCAACAGAACAGTGATGAGTCTGGTAAGCCATTGTTGAACATTATATCACTGTAATGAGTTTCGGTAGAAAAGATTTATAAAATAGGGTGGTAGGGAGGTGTTAGGGAGGACTGTTGTTCTCAGAAGTTCAAGTGGGTGCTTCATTCTAGTTGGTGCTAGAGAAACTAGGGAGTTGGTGCTTCCTTCTAGTTGGTGCTAGAGAAACCAGGGAGTTGGTGCTTCCTTCTAGTGGGTGCTAGAGAAAACAGAGAGTTGGTTCTCTCAACAAGTAGCAGCTTGCAAAACTGAGGTTGTAGCCTCATTATGAGTCGGTTCTCATATGTATAATAATGTAAAGAATGTAACTATTACTTATCATATAAAGAAAAAGAGGTTTTTACCCTGTATGGGTTTCCTCAGGAAATATCTGTCTCTGTGTTTCTCATATATGTGACTGATGCTGAATGTGCCATTGTTTATTTCCCTGCATTATTGTGATCATCATTGAGTTCCTTGTAAATATTTTAAAAGAAGCATAATTGTTTAAGCACGGTGACAATTGATTCACCCCCCCCTCTCAATTGTCCAACAATTGGTATCAGAGCCAGTTCCTTTTATTAAAAGGTAGATCTATAAGCTTAAACATGACAAGTCATGAAGGGACTTCAACCACTAAGCCCCCTCTATTTGATGGAACAAATTTTTCCTTCTGGAAGATTAGAATGAGAACATAGTTAATGGCCTTGGGTGTTGATGTTTGGGATGTAGTAGAGACTGGATATACAAAGCCTGTTGTGCTAGCCTCCAAGGACGATAAGTTAGAGTTTATTTTTAATGCTAAGGGAATGAATGCTATCTTGAATGGACTTGCTGAAGCTGAGTTTGTAAAGGTGATGCATCTTGAAACTGCCAAAGCAATGTGGGATAAACTTATTAACAGTTATGAAGGAAATGAGAAAGTAAAATATGCCAAACTTCAAACATACAGATTGAAATTTGAACAACTAAAGATGAATGAAGATGAAACAATTAGCAAGTATTTTTTAAGAGTCAAGGAACTTGTAAATGCCATGAAGGGTCTTGGTGAGAAGATTGAAGAGCCATTTTTAGTTCAGAAGATTTGAAGATCTTTGCTTGATAAATTTAATTCAAAATTATATGAAATAGAAGAACTAAGTGATCTTAAAACTCTGTCCATTGATCAACTCCTAGGAACTCTAACTGCATATGAAATGAGAATTAACAAAGATAAATCTAGTACTAGAGAAGCATCTTTTAAAGCAGACAAGAATACTAATTCAGAATTAGATGATATTGAGGCAAAATTTGTGAGAAGGTTAAAGAAAGGATCAGGAAAATATCACGGAAAGTTTCCCTTCAAATGCTTTAACTATGGTAAGATAGGTCATTTTGCATCTAAGTGTCCCCATCAGAAAAAGGACCAGAACTCTAATGATGAAAAGAAGTACAAATACAAAAAATATAATAAGAAGAAAAGTTTGGTTGCAAATAATGACAATTCCTCAGAAGACACTGATAGTGACTCTTCCTGTGAAGATAAGGCAAATGACTTCATGCTTATAGCCAAAGAGGATTATGATAATGAAAACATAGGCAGTGATGATCATGATGAAGAAGTTGTGGTTGATATGGAAGGAGAACTGATCAGTGCACTGGAAGAAATTGACAGACTCAGAATTAAGAACAAAAAGCAAAAACAATTGCTGATATAGTTCGAGAAAGACAGTAAACAGCCTGATGAAGACTTTACCCTGCTGAAATTAAAATTAGAAGAGGAAAAGAAAATAGAAGACATACTAAAACAACAGTTGTCAGAGAAGAAAGCCAGTTGTGAAGCCTTAGAAGAAGAGATAGTAAAAACCAGAAAAGAAATGGAGAATTTTAAGGGATTGTATCACCAAAATCTGCCAAGTATTAAAGCCTCAGAAGGATTAACCTCCACTCTAAATCAACAAAGAAATCCAAAGTTGAAAGCTGGATTGGGATATGAAGAAGTATCAAGTAATGATCATCCAAGTAATACAAAACCCATCAAGTTTTTCAAATCCTCAAACATTGACAACAGTCACTCTGCAGAAACAAAGAAATAAAATTAGCCACCAAGAAGGAATGAAAGAAAAAGTACCAGAACCGAATTTGTAGATCAGAAAGATTATCGGCATGAAAGAAATCGACCTCCT
>JASDQU010308844.1:42430-63479 GCA_032191745.1 Picea mariana
CTTTAAATTTTATCAGATGGATGTTAAGTCATCATTTCTTAATGGAGATCTAGAGGAAGAAGTATATATGGAGAAACCTGAAGGATTCTCATTGATAGATAATCCTAATTATGTTTGTAAGTTGAAGAAGGCCTTATCTGGACTAAAACAAGCACCACGAGCTTGGTATTATAGACTGGACAATTTTTTACAAGAAAAAGGGTTCAAGAAAGGTATTGTTGACAGTAACCTTTACATTAAGTCTGAAGGTGATAATTTACTAGTTGTTTTGGTTTATGTAGATGATATTATTTTTGGCTGTACTAATGAATCATCTGTCCAGTGGTTTGCTATCTCCATGCAAACATAATTTGAGACGTCCATGATAGAAGAACTGTCATATTTTCTTGGCTTACAAGTAAAACAAAGTTCTGCAGGAATTTTTATATCTCAAGAAAAATACTTGAAAGAGATGTTGAAGAAATTTTAGATGGAGGACTCCTCTCCTATTAGTACACCCATGGTGGTTGGTTGCAAGCTTAGTAAAGATGACATTTCACTCGATGTTGATCAAAGGACATATCGATCAATGACAGGCAGTCTTTTGTACATCACAACATCCCGTCTTGACATAATGCAAGCTGTTGGAATGGTAGGTTGTTATCAGCCTACTCCTAAACAAAGTCATTTGGTAGCTATCAAAAGGATTTTCAAATACTTGAAGGGAACAATGAATTATGGTTTGTGGTATCCCAGAAATCAGAATTTTCAGTTAACTACTTATTCAGATGCAGATTGGGCAAATTGTGTAGATGAAAGAAAGAGCACTAGTGGAGGTGCCTTCTTCCTGGGAGACTCGTTGGTAGCATGGATTAGTAAGAAACAGGGGTCTATTTCCTTATCAACTACAGAAGCAGAGTACATTGCTGCTACTACTTGTTGTACTCAGATCTTGTGGATGATTCAATCTCTTGCAGATTTGAAGGTAAACTATACTGATCCGATTACAATTCACTGTGATAACACTAGTGCCATCAGTGTCTCCAATAATCCTGTTCTTCATTCCAAAACTAAGCATATCCCAATAAAATACCATTTTCTCAGAGAACAAGTCACAAACAGAGTTGTTCAGTTGAATTATATCCCTTCCACAGAATAGATAGCAGACATCTTTACTAAACCCCTAGCCAAGACACCATTTGATTATCTCCGACAGAAGCTGGGTGTCATCCCATCTGACATCTAAGCAAGTTCATCCTATTAGGGGGAGTTTTGTATTGATTGATTGAATATCTGATGCCTCCTAAAAATAATTCAACATCTCAGGGGGAGCATGTTCTCTTTGACATTGATGTCAAAGGGGGAGAAAAGAATTCAGGTGCCTTAGTTGCCATCAATGCCAAAGGGGGAGATTGTTGGTAAATGTTTAATAGGAAGCATATGCTTGTCAATGATAGAAAGTAGAACAACGAAGATGGCATGAGTACAAGAAGAAGTATCAGAAGTATTTTAGGAAGACGCTGCAGAGCAATCTTAATAAGTTCAGAAGAGATAGTGCAGAGGATTGTTGGCAGGTTTAACAGGCAAAGTGAGCTTGTCATTGATGGTAGGATTAGAGTGTGCATTGATGGCAAGAACAACGATGACAAAGATCAACATGATCAACAACGCAGTGATAATGGAAGAGCAGGAGCATCAGTGATCGTTGGACCCCATCCCAAATCCCCAATGACCGTCAGATATGAATTTAGACAAGAAGAACGCGCAGAAGAGGAGGATAGATCTTAGGCGTCAGATCTGAGCGTAAGATCCGACCATCGTTGGATCAGGGAGAACCTGCGCGTTCATTAAAGAGAAAGAAGAGGCGAAATGCGAAATGCCGAAATATGTTGGTCTGACTCCATTTCAGAGTTTCGTAGATCGAGACTTGAAGGCTTGAGACCCTTCATCATAAGAAGGCCAAATCGCGAAGTGGCGAAATCGCAAAGTGCCGAAATCGTGAAATGTGAAATGGCGAAATGATCCTAGCCATTGGATCAAGAGGACGCGTGGTGAAAAATCAGAGCACCACAAAGACTCCATTTCGGAGTTTCGCAGATTGGGAAATCCAAAGGAAAGAGGTTCAAACTCGCGATACGCGAGATAATGAAAAGATCTTGATCGTTAGATCACCAAGGATTCTGGACCATTGATCTAAGCTCCATCTCAGAGCTTTTCTTATCGCGACTTGGAGTGACGAGAACCTCCATCACAGGAATCACAAGATGCCAATTCATGATAAGATCTGGATCATAAATTCACCAAGAATGTGGACCATTGATCTGAGCTCCATCTTTGAGTTTTGCCTATCGCGACTTGGAGTGACGAGAACCTCCATCTAAGGAACAACGAGATGCGAGATCGCGAAAATATATGGACCATTGATTCATCGAGATCGTGAAACTTCTATCAGGGTTGATGAAGATCATGAGTTTGAAGCGCCTTTTAGCACAGCCTGTGGTCATCACGTGTGGTCACATGGAGGAAGGACCTAGTGCAGATGAGCTCCGCCTTGGAATTTTGGGGATCGCGTCTGAGAGTGTCGAGACACTGGATCATACGAATGCTGAAATATCGAAAAGGTGAATTGTTGCTGGAATCGATGGTCACCACCTGTGGTCACGTAGAGGAGGGAGCTAGAGCAGCCAAGCTCCTTTTCAAAGCTCGTGACATGGAGAGTCATTATGTCTCATCGCAGAATCTCCGAATTGCGAAAGTGCAAAATGGGTAAATAATGATAATACCCTTCAGAGTTAATCCAATGGTGCAGGTGAATTTGAGCATAATCGGAGGGCCAATCTTTCTCCTCACACTGTAACTGCTAGAAACCATTGATGGTTTTTTCCAAAGGAGCTAAAGAGTCTCTGGGAATCTTCCAATGGGATGAAGATAGGTCATAGGGGCGGTTGACAGTTGGAAGAGGGTTGGAGCCTATAGCTGAAATAGAGAGGGTGAGCTTGACTATAACAGAGAATACAAAGAGTCTCAACTGCCAAAGAGAAAAATGAATATTGGCATAACACCCAGTGATGCTGGACGTGTGGTGGGAACCACCAGAGAATCTGAAGAGTTGCGATGATCAGGCAGAGCACTCGAGAGGTGGAGGATATCAACGCAGTGTGAGTATGCAAAGGTATTGCACGCATTGCATGCACAAGGTGCACATAAGCTACAAGTACACGGTACAGAGAAGAGATGCGAAGTTTTTGCTGTTGGGGTTGTTGTGGTTGTTGTTGTTGAAGGTGATTCATGTGTGAAGAAGGAGGAGAGTACAGTAGTTGAATTGAAAAGAAGAGGAACTATGCAGTGAATGGACATGGTGCACAGAGCATAAAAAGCAGAAGAACAGACAGCGCAAGTCATGTGTGCAGGAAGGCAGTGAGGTAGATAGAGCAATGAAATGTAGCAGAACAATGGTGAGTCTGGTAAGCCATTGTTGAACATTATATCACTGTAATGAGTTTCAGTAGCAAATATTTATAAAACAGGGTGGTAGGGAGGTGCTAGGGAGGACTGTTGTCCTTAGAAGTTCAAGTGGGTGCTTGAACATAAGGAGTTGGTGCTTCCTTCTAGTTGGTGCTAGAGAAACCAGGGAGTTAGTGCTTCCTTCTAGTTGGTGCTAGAGAAACCAGGGAGTTGGTGCTTCCTTCTAGTGGGTGCTAGAGAAAACAGAGAGTTGGTGCTCTCAGCAAGTAGCAGCTTGCAAAACTGAGGTTGTAGCCTCATTATGAGTTGGTGCTCATATGTATGATAATGTAAAGAATGTAACTATTACTTATCATATAAAGAAAAAGAGGTTTTTACCCTGTATGGTTTTCCTCGAGAAATATATGTTTCTGTGTTTCTCATATATGTGACTGATGCTGAATGTGCCATTGTTTATTTCCCTGCATTATTGTGATCATCATTGAGTGCCTTGTAAAGATTTTAAAAGAATCATAATTGTTTAAGAACGGTGACAACTGATTCACCCCCCCCTCTCAATTATCCAACAGGTTTTCCAATGAATTCAAACAGTCAAAGAGTTCACCTGGATCTCCCAGTGACTCAAAAAACAAAACCCAGGTAATCAAAGAAAGAAAGAAAGACAAAATAGGAAAACAATATGTTCCCCAGTGGAGTCGCCAATTTTTTTATCGGGCTAATTGTTAAGTGCAGAAACAAATCAATCCCCCTAGATTCACTACAAAACTAGAACAAAATAAGACAATACACTACCCTTTCCTTAGATTTCAATTATCAAATGAGAAATGGATCTAGAAAATACCTTTTAAATATTGAAGATCTGACTTCGCTAATGCAATCCAAGATTCGTCACGAGGTTTTTGAGAAATATCTGCAAATAATCACAAGCCAACGAAGACAAAAATAAAAGATTATGTTTGATATGAAACTATGTACATGATCAAGGAATCAGACAATATGGACAAATAATATTCATATAGGAAAGAAAACTATATCTGTATTAAAGAATGTGGAAGAAAGATACAACCAGATGCCTTGATGTCATCAGGTTCCTTCCAATAGTTCCTTTCTTCTCACACACTTCTTGCTCCAAGGATTCTGAGATCATAGATATAATAGCTACTCACAATCTATCTTGACAAAGCAAGGCTCAAAGCCACTCTAACCAAGCTAACAATATCAAGCCAAAACAATTAACTTTCTCCATGAGAGCTCCTCTCCTTTTATAAGATGAAGAGGATAAGGTGAGGAGGTTAGGATGATCCCACTAGATCATGAAAGTGAGTAAGATCCAAACCGTTCGGAAGCCACCTCACTATAGAAGCTTCTCCTTCTAGAAGCATCGAGAAAATGCTCATTTTTCCCACATACAAAGGCTGTCGCACCCTGGATGTAATGCATCCCGCGGAAACTCCGCAACCTAGCTATAGTGCAACCTGCGGAAATCAGGTATTTCCACACCTTGTGTATAGTGCAACTTGTGGAAATCCTCCTTAATAGGGATTTTACAAAGGAAAATACAACTTCTTCTCTCAGGAAAAGTTCTTCTCCCTTCTTCCTTCAGGAATTTAGTCCATTGACCCCTCTGAAGAAAACATATAGGTTTACATCATTAACAGTCATAAGGGTGACAAAAATAATGTGTAACAATTGTGTATCTTGTACATGTATTTAATATTTATAGGAATGACATGTTTTGCTGTATGTATGGTTTACTGTGATTTCTGCATTTAATTGATGTATTAGTAGAATACATATTAGTTGTTTAAGTTTATGTGTATGATGTTCAACAAAGAGCTCTGTCTGCCATATCCCAACAGGTCTATGCCTAGGTATGGACAGTTTGATTATCAGAACATAGTGAGAAGTTCTGTTTTGTATTTAGTTTTAAGTGGCATTGCCCAATAGAAGGTTGGGGTTGTTACAAATTGGTATCAAGTTTTGAAAAGGGCAGTTTGGTTTGAAGTAGTGGCGTGTCCCCAACCTGGGAAACCAGGGGATGTTACATCCTATGTTGTAATACATGTGTTGTCAAACATATATTTCTCCCTTGTAATTATTTATCTCCTCACTATTTAGTTTATTCTTGATTATTTTTATTCCATGCCAAGTAGATGGCATGAGTTTAACCCCTCATGTAGGTTTTATTCAATTTAATCCCTTTTTAATGTCATTATGTTATATTACATTCACATCTATATTATATTACTTTATATTATCATTGTTATAAAATCCTTTTGTAATCTTATGCAATATTATATCACTTTACATTAGAATTATTATAGTTGTTTATCTTATTTAAGTTTTTTTTATTCATTCTTTGTTTATATTTTTCTATCCTAATTATATACCTATATCTTAAGATACCCTATATGATTATGTGTCCCAATAATTTCAATTACTTATTCACCTCATCTATATTTAGACAACAATAGTTGCACTAGATTGATCTAGACTATTCTTCATAATGCAAAATGATTAAGCTACAATACTATCAAATCATACAAAGTCAACAAAAATCAAACAAACAATACAAACAATGGATCTTACATATACTCCCCTTTCAGAAAATTTCATCCTAAAGTGGTATCTAAGAAAATGATAAGGGAAATTGTAGATATGAACACATAGTATTATTAATTTCAAACACTTGATTAGCACTATCCTAAATGCTTTTTATCATGCAATAATTAAAACACACAAAGTTTTAAATTAATCAATCAAGAGTGGTATCATCATTAGTTGGTGCAACCACAACCTTATAAATACAACCTAAATCCATAAAATCAAAATTCAATTCATCTTAATTTAATATCTCTTCACTCACAACCTAGATTCCCCCCTCCTGGTGTTCTCATAATCCATTCAATACTCCATCATTTGCAGCCCTCGATTTTTCTCTCCGAGTGTTTAAATGATATCATTCACCATGGCATGGTTCCCTCTATTGAGACTAATTTTTATATACCTCTTGGTATGGTATGATAACTCATCACATGGGTTATTTAAAATAGGTATCCAAAGGCATAACACTACTTCGAGTCTCTACACAACTTTTGACACTTATAAGGTTTTCTAGTTCCATTTATCTGCATGGATCTCTATCCTCAAGTAGTACACATAGGTATAGGTTAGTTGGTATAATTTTGGTGGAAGTTATTTTATGTCCTCGACCTGTATGTATACAAGTCCTTATGAAAATTCATTCATAGGTATGTGCTCTCATAAGGGACTCATAATCTCTAGCTCTTTATTGTGATATATATCAAATCACTCATGCTCATATCATATTGCATAAACATATATGTCAATTTTCAATCATCATAAATCATCATGATTCATAAACCAAATAATATTAATCATAATATTCATTCAATATCACTTATCAACATAGTTCATTCTTTGCATGTTTTTTCAGAAAATAAATTCAATAAGTACATCACATTTCATCTTTTCATTTTTCATTGTTATGTATGATTAATTAATACATATGCATCATTTATTTAACACTTTGTAAGACATTTTGAATAATTCCTCATGCACTATCTCCATCACTAAAATTAGTCTTCTTCTTATAGATCTTGTCATAGAATGAACAAATCTACATCTAGCATATAATGAAATAATTGTACCTTCAAATGAGGTATGCCTATCAACTATGTGATTTTAGAATTGTTGGAGGCTCTCTTCTGCAAAAATATGTTCTCTCAAACTTATTTTGAAATATTTACGAGTTGGTATATAAAAAAGTGGTAGATTTGGATTTTCACAATCCTTTAGCATACGAAGAGAATGGATAGTCTGCCCTTTTAATGGAATTCTCCAACAATGTATATCAAGTAACCATACATATAATTTATCTTGATAATTTTAATAAATACTAATGGATGGGTAGTCTAACACATTTATCTTATTCTTTTTGTATCATTGAGAGAATGATTTATTAACAATATGTGTCATATAGATAACATCAACTAAAAAAATGCTAGTGCAAGTTTCTACATTTGAACCATGAAAAGTTAATAATTCAAGGACATTAGTGTCTATCCACTTAGAAACATAGTTAGTCATATCAATAATAACAACTTCATAGTAGAGAGGCTAGAGAGAGCTAACGATAGTCAATGTGTTCCATGATGAAGAGGGATAACTATAGTGACAAACAAAACATGACCCGTTGTTCTCAATTTCCACTATATCACTAGTTTCCTTTGACCTAATAAATATATCCAATATAGTTGAGTTAGTCTAGGTAATTCATGATCCTCTTCCTCTTCCTCTCTCTTCCTTGGAAATTTTATTTTATTTTCCTCGCAAATAGCAATTCATAATTATGTGAAATGATTTGTTTGAATTTTGTAGATTTAAAGAACAAAATTTTTGAGATTAGTTGTACATTATAGAAATCATCCTAAAACATTTAAATATTCACCAATAATAACTATGCTAGTTATTTCATCTTTTACCTGATTGAAATATTGTAATAAATTTTATTCATGGACATGAGGGTCAATTGTTGTGCTCAACCAAACATATCCATCCATTATTTTATTTGCTACAATGTCACATTCTACTTGTCCATGTCATGTAATGGCATAAAAAAAATTAGAGCCATATTGTTTTGTCTTATCTAGAATAAAGTCATCTTGATTGATGCTCTTATGCAAGCATGCCAATGAACCATTTCTATAAATTTCAAAAGTGTCCACCATTATTTTCGTAAATCATTTGATATCAAGAAAAAAGTCAACTGATCTTTTTGGTTTTCCTTGCTCAAAAAATCAATAATATTCATACATCCACTTCAGAAAGTCTACAAAACTATTCATTTCAAGAGTTAAAAAAAAAAAAAATTATACACCAAATTACATATTTTTGGAGAATACTTTTACAAAATAATATTTACACCTCCCACTCTTTAGAGTTAATGTGTTCCTTCCCTGGGCAATTTTGCATATTACTATATATTCATTTCTCCCTTTTTGTGGACACGATTTCATATGATCTGAATATTCTACATCATCACAATACATGAAAGGATAGGATTTCAACCATTAACTTCCTTGCATGAAAAAATATGCATGTTCATCATTATAAAGGGTGATTCATGTGATTAGCATAATGACGACCAATCCAGTTATTAATGGACACTTTAGGTTTAGGTTTTTTATTCCGTTTAAGTTTTTTACTAGGTTTAGGTTTCTTCATTTTCTTACTATTCATGGTTGCCATCTGCTTCCCTTTATTTGAGGACCTTCCATGTTGAGGATGGATCTTCAAATTCCATTTAAATTACTTTTACAAATTCCGCTCGGATTACTTAGATTACTTTTTACATGCATTTCCACAACAAAATGTTGCTCAAGTTACTTAGATTTCTTTTTACTTGCATCACCACAACAATGGGGCAACCCCAACTAGAGGATCTGAGATGTGGTGTGTTGCTAATTCCAATATCAATTCCAGTAATCTCTAGGAGGCTTTAGACTATGCATGTGAAGAAGTGGATGCATATTTCCAACGGAATATAATTCCAAGATTGATTCCAATAAGCTCCGAGTGGATTTATACTATGCATGCGAAGAAGGGGATGTGAATTTCCAGCAAATTCATCCTGGCACACCTTGCTACAATCCTAACATGTTGGAATCCAATGCTTCATATAGTTTCAACAGTTATTATCCAAAGAACAACTACAATACTAGAACTTGCAATTTGTAGAGTGTTTCTTATGTTGTTACCTGGTCTCCAAGTAAGTCTATTATCACATGTCCTTTCAGGATTGGTTTAATTCTTATGTCGTTACCCAGTCTCCAAGTAAGTCTATTATGACATGTTAATTTAGGATTAGTTTAATTTGGTCTACATATACCCTATAATTAATGGATGTTTTCTGAGGATTAATTTTATAATCTGTGTGCAGAGTATTATTATTACGAATTCTCAACAGATTATTAGGTTAGACGAGAGAAGAATAGTAGTAGTTAGGAGTATTATAGTATGGAATCATGTTTAGTGGAATTTCTAGAGTTCCTAGAGGGATCAATTTTGATCTATAAACTATTGTGGATATTCCATTGGAACAATTTGTCACAACATAATTGATAAATAAAACTGAAATCTACACTATGAAGGTTAAATTCCTTCAGATTCCAGAATATTTAATTATTAATTTTTTGCTTATGCATGAAATAGATAAAATACATAAAATGGAGAACAAAGAAATAAAATCACACACCATCCACAAGATAACACAAATATTTTCTCTAGAAAAACCTTCTGAGAGAAAACCCATCTAGAAGGTGAGGATGCACTACTCTCTTTTCAAAGGTATGGAAATAATGCAAGTGAAAAAAAGAAGACACTCTATATGGAGTTATCTGGGACATGTGGCCTGTTAGGATTCTACAAAAAATCAACCTCCTCTTTTAATTTCCCACTCCCAGTTCTTATGATCTGCTAAGAAAAAAAATACAATTACATAGAATGGAACCCCTTCTCCTCCTAGTGGATTGATATTTAACATAGCCTGATAGCCATCTAGGGGTAGGTATTTTACTTCCTCAACCATAAATTGGGGTAGAGTTTTGAACCTTCTAGAATATTCTTTAAATTCATCACATAGCTAGCCCCATATGTATGAGTAATTGGGATCGACGTGGAATCCTCTCGTACCATGGTTTTCAACACGATAGGTCAATTTGTGGGAGGCATAATGTTTACATACGAACTTCGATTAACTCACGGTCTGCACTGTTGGAAAGGTTTCAGAGTATAGAACATTGTCAAAAGGGTGTGCAAAAGTTCCAAGCACCAAAATCCCAAAAACCTTCGTTTAATTCCTCAAAATGGATATGGAAGGTTCTGGACCCCAATTTTCCAAACTAGGACCTGCCACTAAAATGACTTTGCAAATTGATTCCTCTAATTTTTCCACTCTGAAAACATTGAGATAGATGAAAAATAATATAATGATCCAATCTATATCAAATTTAGTTCTGTTTTGTATATGTATATGATGAAGGGGTATATTCTCTTATTATGAAATCAATATTTTGGCTTATTACCACAAAAAGTGTGTTGTCAAATTGGTTTAAACCTGGATTTTCTTTCAATACCTTGATTGAATGTTGTCAAATACATTTAAAATTGTTTTTTTTTCAATACCCTGATTGAAATAGTGGGGTTCAATACCTTGATTGAAATAGTAGGTTTCAATACCTTGATTGAAATAGTAGGCTTCAATACCTTGATTGAAATGGCCTCCTACAGTCAAAATGGGGGTGTATCTCTGTTAACTTTTAGTTTGTTTTTTTCAATGCCTTGATTAAAATCGTAAGTTTCAATACCTTGATTGAAATAGCCTCCTGGAGTCAAAATGGGGGTGTATCTCTGTTAATTTTTTAATTTTTTGAAATGGGCATAAATCAATCTTAACTCTGTAGTTCTTAAACTTCTCCGGATTTAGCTTCTTAGTGTATTAACTTCCCTAAAAGATATATTGTAGGTTTTTTGTTGGTAAACAACTATCTATTTTATATTACTAAAAATTAGAATTTACAACAAACATTCACTATTGTTGCATGCCACTGGGGAGACAAGACCAAAAACATGGAAGAATTTTATCAATCCAAACTATTGTTTTCAAGTTTTGTATCAAAAAGAAAATAACATTATGATGGACTGTGACCCAATGAATATCTATTCTAGAATTGTCCTTTGTTCGACTATGAGCAAAAAAAGAAAAAAATCACTGTGATTGAGTCATTTAAGACATATGAGGGGGAGGGGGGCCTGTTAATGTGCACTAAAGTACAGTCTTGTCAATGTGTTCCAGTTCGAGTTTTGGATGTGCACCAGAAATCAAGAAGACACACACCAAAATAAATAAAGGAATCATCAGGAAATCTCCCCAAATGATTACTACCAACAACACAAAGGAACATGGAGAAAACAAGAGATTATTTAGCTATGCAGTTATGATGGCCCCGATTCTAGAAAGGATACATGGAATGTAGGTAGGTGGAAAAATCGTGTGAGACTCTTAGTCAGTATAATGAGTGGAGCAGAAGTGACAGAGATAGAACGCCAGTGCTGAGAAAGTTATAAAAGGAAGCAAGGATGACAAAGAAAAGTTTCTTGTTGTTGTCAAGTTTATTCACTTGGTCACCATTGTTGCCTATTGTTGAAGAGCTCACTCTGATTCTTTATAGTATTGTAACGATGTAATGCTTTTGATTGTAAGTCTGAGTCTGTCATATGTATAAGTTTTGAAAGGATGCGCATCGAACAATGTATTGTAAATATGGGGAATTATCTAAATACGATATGAGACTTTGTTGTTGTCAATTATTCTTTGCTTAATGTATCCCTGTGTTTGAGGGAATGAGGAGAATAATAACATTGTAGTGATTTTGACTTATCATGTGTTCTTCATGTGGCATGTGTATATGTGTGTGTATTATCTTTTCATATTGATAATAGTAAGTTGTTCTCTATGGAATGTATGAATGTCAACCCAGATGGATCTCTGAGTGTTTATCCCTTCATCCCCAACATAAGACCAAATGGTCTCTATGATCGTCATAGCTTCTTTGGTGAGACCTTCTTCACCCTTGGCTAAGGATTGATATGCTGATGTTTTAGGGGTTTTGTTGGTCAACTCTAGATGAAACCTAGGTCTTAATCCCCCAACATTAGGAAGGACGCACACAAGCATGAAATGGCCCAACAAATGGTTCCATTGTTGGGACTTGGAAGTTTTGTATTGAAAGATGAAGGAAAATAATGAGGTGGTATCCATCTCGAAAGGAAATTCAATATTGGGTGACTGCAAAGGAACATGAGTTTTCCCAATGAGAAATTCAAGGTCTGATATTAAATGTAAAGCAATGGAAAGATAAGTATCCCTACACTAATATTCATGAGATGTTCTTTGTTGAATTTCCTTGTTTGTTGCATGAATGGATGGAAAGGCAGGCTGCCACCAATACTTCCTTGAGACCACTGGAGCCTATAATTTAGGATCAAGTCACACTTGATAGGTTTAAGGAGTTGGAAAAAAAGTGGGCCCGAGCCACTGATTTCTTGTTTTCTTGAGTAAAGGAGGGGTATATAATTGAATTTTTTGTGGAGTACATTCATTATTTTAGCAAGGCTGAAAGAACATTTATGGAAGGTTCTAGGAAACACATGCTGGAAGAAATCCCACTTTGGATAAAAATGTTATTTTTGGAGAAGGGGTTGATGTGCATGGAGCTCAATAGGATGGTTGAGTAAAATCCCCTAGCACTAGGGGGAAGGTGAAAAGATGGGGGAAAATGAGGAAGGATATGGATCCGTTGAGGAGGATACAGAAGTTGTTAAAATGAGGTGAGGAATGGGATGGAATCAATGTTTATTTTCTCTAACAACCTTTGGTATCCTCTAATGCCATGTTGAAATTTCCCCTACCCAACACCCAAAAATTAATTCCAAATAAATCACTTATTGAATTAAAGCACAACTAAGTAATCAACTAAACATGTAGAGGAAGCATAAACAAGGAAATCAAAATATCACATACAAGACACCGATATATTTGGGTATAAACCCCTAGAAAAAACCTAGAGGGAAAAATAGTGCTCAGATGGCCTCCTATAGTCAAAATGGCTTCCTACAGTCAAAATGGGGGCATATCTATGTTGCTTTTTAGTTTTTTTTTTTTTTTGAATACCTTGATTAAAATCGCAGGTTTCAATACTTTGATTGAAATATCCTCCTGGGGTCGAAATGGGGGTGTATCTTCGTTAATTTTTGAATTTTTTGACATGGGCCTAAATCTATCTTAACCTTGTAGTTTTTAAACTTCTCAAGATTTAGCTTCTCAGTGTATTAACTTCCCTAAAATATCTATTGTAGGTTTTTTTTTTGGTAAACAACTAACTATTTTATATTACTGAAAAAGAGAATTTACAACAAACATTCACTATCGTTGCATGCCACTGGGGAGACAAGACCAACAACATGGAAGAATTTTATCAATCCAAACTATTTTTTTTCAAGTTTTGTTTCAAAAAGAAAATAACATTATGATGGACTGTGACCCAATGACTATCTATTCTAGAATTGTCCTTTGTTGGACTATGAGCAAAAAAATAAAAAAATGACTGTGATTGAGTCATTTAAGACATATGAGGGGGAGGGGGCCCTGCTAATGTGCACTAAAGTACAGTCTTGTGAGTGTGTGCCAGTTCAAGTTTTGGATGTGCACCAGAAATCAAGAAGACAGACACCAAAATAAAGAAAGGAATCGTCAGGAAATATCCCCAAATGATTACTGCCAAAAACACAAAGGAACATGGAGAAAACAAGAGATGATTTGGCGATGTAGTTATGATTTCCCCGATTCTAGAAAGGATACATCGAATGCAGGCAGGTGGCAGAAGCATGTGAGACACTTAGTAATTACAATGAGTGGAGCAGAAGTGACAGAGATAGAACTCCAAAGCTCATAAAGTTATAAAAGGAAGCAAGGATGACAAAGAAAAGGTTGTTGTCATTTTCAAGTTGATTCACTTGGTCACTATTGTTGCCTATTGTTGAAGAGATCGCTCTGATTATTTACAGTATTGCAACGATGTAATTCTTATGATTGTAAGCCTGAGTCTGTCATATGTGTAAGTTTTGAAAGGATGTGCATGGAACAATGTATTGTAAATATGGGGAATTATCTAAATAAGATATGAGACTTTGTTGTTGTCAATTATGTTTTTCTTAATGTATGCCCGTTTTTGAGGGAATGAGGAGAATAATAACATTGTAGTGATTTTGAGTTATCATGTGTTCCTCATGTGGCATGTGAATATGTGTGTGTATTATCTTTTCATATTGATAATAGTAAGTTGTTCTCTATGGAAAGTATGAATGTCAAGCCAGATGGATCTCTGAGTGTTTATCCCTTCATCCTCGACATAAGACCAGATGGTCTCTATGATCATCATAGAATCTTTGGTGATACCTTCTTCACCCTTGGCTAAGGATTAATATGCTGATGTTTTAGGGTTTTTGTTGGTCAACTCTGGATGAACCCTGGATCTTAACCCCCCAACCTTAGGAAGGATGCACACAAGTGTGAAATGGATCAACAAATGGTTCCATTATCGGGACTTGGAAGTCTTGTATTGAACGATGAAGGAAAATAATGAGGTGGTATCCATATTGGGAGGAAATTCAAGATTGGGTGACTGCAAAGGAACATGAGTTTTCCCACCTGTGGTTTCCTCTGCTCTCTCTTCTACTTGACCTATATTATCTCTAGATGAAATTCCTTCTCCACCTATCCAAGATCTTGAATCATAATCCTTCTTGATCCAACCCTCTATGAATCAACACTTGGATGAAATCTGTTCACCCAACTAGTGAGATCTCCTCAGTCTTGTGTAAGAAAAAATGCTTCTTTGCTTCTACACTCCTCACACTTTCAAAATTCCTTTTTTGTAGGAATGGCCTTGATCTATCATCAAGGTATCTGATCTTAGCATCTCATTAAATATTCCGACCTTGGAAACTCACCAAAGGTCCCCACCTTGGCCTCTCACCAAAGGTCTCTTAATATTGGCATCTAACCAAATATCCTCACCTTGGTCTCTCACCAAGGTAGTATGTGTTGACTCTCTCAACAAAAGTGACTCATCGTGAGTATCTTCTCCTTTACCCTAGGATTTATTTTATAATCATGAGTTATAATCTATTTATAATCTCCAAAGTGATTGAAGGTTGAGGTTACTTCTCACACTCACTTGAGATTTAGAAACATGCTAATTTATTTTAGGACTTTCCTTAAATAACTCAATTACCTAATAAAATAATTAATTAAAAAAATAAATTTACTTTAAGAATTACATTAATTAAATTAAATAAAAGAGTAGATGGATTTGGATGACTTCCACATGATAGACACCAAGATTATGTGAAAATACCTTTCTGATGCTACCACTAGCATCAACACCCAGAGGAGAAGAGAGGAGAAGAGAAGAGAAAGAGCTGAAACATACACAATAATATTTGAGTTGAGAAGGAAAGAGAAACAAAGGAGTGGAAGGAACGTATCCAAGTGTGCACGAGTAGGATTCAGGACCATGATGAATAGAAAGGAGACTGCACTAGGAGGAAGTGCAGAAGCATTTGTTGTCCCATAAAGGAGCACATATTAGGATAGGCCCATGAAGAGGCCTGACATTGAAAGTAGGGTGTTTAGTGGGGATACCAATATTAGTTATAGTAGTAGGAGTATTGTTAGTAGAAAGAGGCCCCCCCGAGATGAATTTCCTACCCCTTGGCTATTGTAGAGTGTCGCAACCTTAGAGGAAGATGAGGCATAAATTAGAGGTATACGAGAAGGAGAGGAAGATGGAGGCTCCCCTAGTGGTGGGAGATAAGAATTGGAGATAGTAGATGTTCTTGTGTGGTTGTAGGTAGGAAAATATCTAGGTCACCTCCCAAGAGATTTCAGAAGAAGATGGACTTACCCCCCCTTTGAACCACCCTGCTTACGCATTTGTAATCAAGAAGAAAGAACAACAGATAGTTAGGCAATTGGAATAGGAGAAAGAGTAGAATAAAGGGTAGAAGGAGATATAAGAGAAGATATGAGTGAAGAATAAGGTTAATTTAGTGCTACTTCACTAAGGAGACTATCGGTGTTGAGAATCCCAACACCCAACAGTCAAATCAGAGGAGTTAGTTCAAGATTGAAGATGTAAAATCAGGATAGTACCTTGAGGTTATCAATGTTCCATGGAATGGGTAAGGATGATGCGGAAAAACATTTATTCACATGAAAATTGATATGGTCTGTCAAGAGGATCACAAAAGAAGAAACAAATATTGCATAGTTGGAGAACATGTTCAGGGACATAGCCTTGATGTGGTACATGAAGTACAAGGCCACTACATCGATGGGACAAGCGAGGTCCTTGACAGATATCAAGTGAGACCAGCTTAAGGAGTTCCATAAACCTAAGTCAGAGTCTTAGTGTATTACAAAAGTCAAGGAGATTAAGGAAAAATAAGGAGAAACCATTTGGGACTATGACCAACGATTCAATATTTTGTTGGATAGGTTGAAATTCCAAATCCAGTATGTATAGCATAAAGAATGGTTCATTGTGGGGTTACTCCCCCATATACGAGTCCCACTCACCCAACAAAAGGTGATGACTCAAGCAGAGGCCATGGATATTGCAATGCGCTTGGAGGCTACACCTGGAGGGGTAGATACCTCAATAGGATTGGCACAGGTACAACCACAATTGACTAATCTGATGATGTAGTTGCAAGATATGGAAAATAAAAAATTCATGCACGAGCACATATGATGTACCACGTGTTGATCTAAGGGGAATCACAGGGATGAGTGTTGTGTACTTGGAAACCATATGTCAATAGGAGAGCCAAGTCCATTTCAAACTGGACCTTAGACATAATGGTGCAATATTTGTAGACAATGGGGCCATTTACCACCGTACTTTCCAAATTTGGAGAAGTACCATAAGACACATCATACTCCATTCTACGAATTATGCAAATCCATGAGACATGATGTCAACAATTGTCGGTCACTCTGTTGGAAAACTGGTTTTCATTGAGGTCAACCCTAGAAGAAGTCTAGAAGTCTCTAGAAGTGATGGGTGTATTTGAAGAAGTCTCCAAAGTGGTCCCCTTATGGTGTACCTCTAAGCATGGCCCTCATGTGAATATGCTTTGAAGAAGCCTAATAGAATGCCTAGTTTTTAAGAAAATAAGTTATATTGTATGGTCAAAAAAGCGCTAAAAATATGGTTAGGAAGCCCCATAAGTGTGGTCATGAAGCTCAAAGTTGACTTAAGACAAAGCATATGAAGGACACTACAAATTCATGTAAAACCTCCATTGATTTATAGTTCTTGTCGATTTGTTTCCAATGGTAGGTGGAACTCCACGTGTTTCGTCACGGTTGAGGAGATATGCATTCTTAAATATGAAGCCCCGAAAGAA
Source organism: Picea mariana (assembly GCA_032191745.1). Taxonomy (NCBI): domain Eukaryota; kingdom Viridiplantae; phylum Streptophyta; class Pinopsida; order Pinales; family Pinaceae; genus Picea; species Picea mariana. Next base: position 59,930 of record JASDQU010308844.1, read on the forward strand.
AGTGAAGAAGCCTTGGATCTAAGGATAAGAAGTTACAAGTCAGCCCTAAAGTCAAGTAAAGGATGTACCTAGAAACATATAAATACACATTAAGAACCTCTCATTTTCATCATTCAATATTGCACTCTCTTATCACAATCTTGGAAGATAATTTCAAGGGAAGATGAAGTGAAGAAGGGAGAAATTCCAAGGGAAGATGCAGTTTTATGATGATGTGTTCTAAGGTATGTTTTTTAAAGGTCATCTTACCATTTTCACTATAACTTTTTTTCTAGAATGATTCAGATATTGAAACTTGGAGGCTATTGAGAAGACATATTAAGGTACATGTGATATGAATGTATGCTTCTAGGTCGTTTTACTTTTGGAGATACACTCTGTGGAAGATATGGTTTTTGACTAGTCCTATAACTAGTCTCAAACAAGTGTTCCAGGTAAAAAAGCCATAACTTGTTCATAGAGGATCCAAATTATGTGAGACAAATTTCATTAGAAAGAGTACAATCTATAGTATTTTTTGTGTGAATTTCATAATCATATATCAAATATTGAGTGCATGGCATGCTATACACGTTAGCTCTTCAGAATAGGACATAATTTAGGAAGGTTTTCCATATCCGCTATATCTCCTTTTCAATGACGATTCAAGGAGAAAACCTTGTAGGAATTTCATAGAATATATCAAAGAAGATTGGGTACAAGTTTTATGTCTTGATTCATTACAGGTACATAGTTATACTTGTTGGAAGTTAGGGCTTGTGACTAATCCATAAAATATTCCCAAACATGTGTTCAAGATGAATTTAAGAAGTGATGTTGGGGTTTATATGTGGACCCATGTGGACCTAGGATATTTATGTGGACCTAGGTTGATGATGTTGATGTTTAATTTGTGGTGGATCTAGTTTTGATTATGATGTTGTATCAATTATGGTGTATCCTATTTTGATGATGATGATGTATCAATTATGGTGTATCTAGTTTTGATGATGATGATGTATCATTTGTAGTGGATCTATTTTTGATGATGGTGATATATCAATATTAGTGACAATAATAGTGACATGTTGATTCTCTGACTTATATTTAAGGAGGGAAATGTGGTGCAAGGCAGGGGATCAAAGTCTCCTTCATGTTTTTGCCTGAGAAACAAGGGTGGTTGGGTGGTGCACAAGAATATTGTTGTATTCATATAGCAGGTTGGTGATTGCATGGGAGTTGCAACTTCCTTTGATTTGGTGCTCATAAAACTAGGGGGTTGGTGCCTCCTTCCAGTCGGTGTTGGTAAATAAGGGAGTTGGAGCTTCCTTCAAGTTGGAGCTTGTAAACTAGGGAGTTGGAGCCTCCTTCCCATTGGAGCTGTAGAATTTAGGGATTTGTAGATTCCTTTAGGTTGGAGCCTACAAACATGGGTTTGGTGCCTCCTTCTATTTGGTGTTTGAGAATTTTGGAAGTTGGTGCTTCTGGTGGATGTAATCCTCGAGATATATATTAAAAAGTGTTCCTTTGAGTTTTGATTGGACTGTCGACTGTACCCTCCCAAGGGCTGACTACGAGTTGGTGACCTTAGTAGCCACAATCTTTAGGGTCTCACACAAGGTGACGGTGAAGGGAAGTCTCACTATACCTGGAACATACGTTGGTCAAACTCACTCGGGCTCCTTGGAGGGTAAATCCACAATTACTGCGTGGAAGCTTACACCAAGGCATACGTCTGTTAAGCAGGTCACCAACGTAACTGATCCACCCGCTCTATCCCCTTCCCCTTCCTATTTTGATCTCGCGACGTTGGATTTCATCACCAACTAGTGGTTTCATCATAGGAAGGTTTGTTTGATTGTTTGCTTCTTAGATTCTTAGCATGTGTTGCTTGTTTTACTTAGTGGACCTTAGGTCAAGTTAGTGTTAATGGCATCGAATCCTGGGAGTCCCAATGGAGGAACCCCTTCTCCTGGGGAACCTTATACCTTTCCTTCATTTGGAAACTTTGGTCCCCCATATGTTGCCACACTGAGTCTTCTAGGACTCACTATTGGATTACTAGTTTGGTTGTTCCCCACTCTAGTGATCCCAAATCCTCCCAATGTTTCAGTTGCACCGAATACTTTGGATGTCAATACACCACCCACACATCAACCTCATGTCAAATTTTCACCTTCTTTTCCCATCAAGTCTCCTTCCATTTGTCCTTCTTCACCCAGTGAAATCTCTAAAGCAAGTAGCCAAGTTGATCAGAAGAAGAAGAAACGGAAAAAGAAGAAGAAGAAGAACCTAAAAAGGACAAAGGCCCCAACAACATCAGATGTTGGCTCTAAGAAACTAGTTATTGTTAATAGTACTAGGAGTGTTGATGAGGTCAACAAGATTAAAATGAAGAATCCAAAACCCAAATTCCCTTGCAACCTTTGTAAGGGTGACCACTTTCTGAGGGATTGCTCCGGTCTTACCCAGGTCTTAGAAATGTGGTCCTCCACATCATCGACCTCTGTCGGTCATGTCGATGATACCCCGTTCACTAGTGATGTTCAGGTTGGTAAGAAGAAGCAAACTGTCAAGTTCCCTTGCATGTTATGTAAAGGTAATCATTACTCTCACCTTTGTCCTCGCATGGACGAGGCTTCTTCTCTTTTGGAAAAACTTCAAATTCCAAAAGGTTATCATAAGATTTCCTCCAACCCATCGTTGGTTGATGGACTGGTCAATCTGGTTCTATCCCCGATCAGTCCGGTTGATCAGGTGGTCAATCTAGTTTCCTCCTCGATTGAACCACAAACCCAAGTAGTTGATCCAGTTCCATCATTGATCAGCCCCACTCTTCATCAAAAGAGTGACACCAAAGTGGTCGATCTATTTTCATCCTTGGTCAATCCCACTCTCCCGTTAGAGAGTGACACCAAAGCGGTCAATCTGTTTCTACCCGTCGACCCCATTCTTCCCTTGAAGAATGAAACTCAAGTGGTCGATTCGGTTTCTCCATCGGTCGATCCCATTCCTCCATCGCGGAATGTCAAAGTGATTGATCCAGTCCCTTCCTCGGTCAGTCCCACTCTTCCTCTGAAGAGTGCCAAAGTGGTCGATCCATTTTCACCATCGGTCGATCCCATTCCTCCATTGAGGAATGTCAAAGTGACTGATCCAGTCCCTTCATCGGTCAATCCCACTCTTCCTTTGAAGAGTGCCTGCGCGGTCGATCTGATCCAATCATCGGTCGATCCTACTCTCCCTCTATAGAGTAAACCTGATACTGAGCATGTTTTTCTCATTGATACAGACTCTATCGTGCCGAGGGGCATCCCTCATTCTCCTGCGAAACCCCCTCCAAGTACTGAAGCCATCCTTTTTGATTGGGGTGCGCTAACTAGACCTCGTCTTCCCTCTCACATTCCTTTTCAGATTACAGTACAGGTTTGTGGTTGGGACGTTCCTCAAACGCTGATAGATGAAGGTACGTATGTTAGTATTTTGTCCTCTGTTGCTTGGCATGCTTTGGGTTGTCCTCAGCTTGCGCCGGTTACCCAGAATCTGTTGGCTTTTAACAGAAGAACTAGTC
>JASDQU010308844.1:71944-107368 GCA_032191745.1 Picea mariana
ACACACACACACACACATATATATAAAGGGCATAAACTAGTTTATTAGGCATGAAAGAGTGAGTCGAGCCCGTTTCCTGTTATGTGCTTCGCTCTTCGGCTCAAAATGTTGCCACCCTTTTCGGTTCAACCTGCATTGAATCCATATTAGTTTACCTAAAACAATGACGGGATAATCAAAGGCCAAAATCAATGATGTTGCATGAGGAATCCACATTCTCTGATCGTTAGTGCACATTTTTGGAAGTTACCAAACTGAGTTTTCGTCAATTTCATTATGGATGAAATTGTTCTGCTCCTGCGTGACTGGTACTTCTACTTCGCTCCAGGCTTTTCATGTCCATGTATGTTGTTTGTTGGGGTGTGGCATTCCAACCAATAAGACATGCATTTTTGAAAGCTATTCTCGATAAAGATGGGCACATCTGCAATAAGCCCAACTATAAGGATTACTGCTCTCACTTTCTCATCTGAGGAGGAGGAAGATCAGTTGACCCCATAGTCATGGGCCACACATGAAATGCGCAATTGTTCACCACCCTAATTGTCTTATAAACCATAGGTGAGTCTGCAATGATCAAACAAAGAAAATACGTAAATGTAACAAGAAACATAGATATCCATGCTGTCATCGTTAACTGGTGGATGCTTCGACTTCCCACCATTTTGGAGGCCAATAACAACAAAATCTTCACAGATTACTGTGAATTTGGCTTGATTTCGTAAGAGAATTTCTGTAAGAGAAGACAAAGATTGTCAGAATGAGAATTTCTTTCTTGCAACTTCACAAATAAATGAAATTTGAAATCTCTGCAAGAGAATAGATAGGAATGATAGGCTAAGGATGTGGAATTTATAAGGCGTGGATGGAGAAATGACGTGGCATGGCATGTGGGCATACCGTGTCCACTAACAGTTCTTGTAATGGATATATTTTTCTGTAACGGATGGTAAGTCAATTAAGCAGCAGAGTGGTTCACAGAAGGCACCTCCTCTCAATGCACACACATGTGAGATGTAAGGGATTTCGCAAACAACAAAGAGAGAGAAGGCTCATATTTCTGGAGACCCATGCGACTACATAGGCTTTTTTAAAAATTCTTAGCCCGTTATTCCTTTTCTGCCCACTGTCGACCATTCATCCTCGTCAGATTCCATCGCAGACGAGTAGGTTGTTGAATGCACAGATCATTGTTTGACTGATTCTGGTGTTACCCTTATCCCTGAGGAGATCTGCAACGATAAGGTTGCTAGCTGGCTAATATATGGTATTCTGTTTGAGCCCCTTCCACTTGCCAATTCAACCAGGAGAGATCTTGCCAATTCAACCGGGAGAGTTCTTGCAATTCAACCGGGAGAGATATGGGTGACAGTTTAGATACGCTACGCCATCTTTGGGATTTCATGCCCATGATATCATGACCCTTCGTTGTTGATTTATTCAGTTATTAAACCTACCTTTTCTTCCGAATGTGATTCCTGTCCGATGGGAAAAGCAATTGAGGCAACATTTCTTCTTGAAAATACAGAGAGTGCACTCCTGGAAATCATCAGAAGCAGGAAATTTGACCTGCGGAGACATTGAATGGATTTGGCCTTCTTGCACTCTCATTGGTAGATCATTCCTCATATCTATTGTTTCTTGAGAAAGAACCACCTTAAAGGTAAAACATAGTACAGATATGGTTACAATCATTGAAGAAAAATAAGCCATTTTCAATGCTTTTAATGACAATAGCTTCTTCTTTTCACTTTTGGTTGTGCCTCTAAATTATCAAACCCTCGATGGAACTTCTGGTGAGTTATCAGGGCATCAAATTATCAAATATTGGCTGTGTTTGGAGAAGAATCAATGGAACCAATCATGTGTCTTTTAGGAACCTATATCTGTCGTTTCTTTTCCTAGATCTTATCCTTCACATTTTGCATCTGGCTTAATCTGGTCATGTTGGGGAAAATGGGTTCCACAACATCCAAATGGTGAAGTGATACCATGGGAGTTAAAGGATGAGCTGCCAACAATAGATTGCCATATACATCATACTGATGAAAGCCAGACTCCTTTGTAAGCGGCACGCCCAAATCGGACATGCGGGCCTGTATTCTATCATCGCTTCCATACAAACCAGGATACCTATGAATACACTTATCTTGCATAGACTCCAATTCCTTTTCCAAGGGATAGCTAATGGAAAATGCACCTCCTCCATATGCCATACTATAATAAAATAATATTGTAATGAAGAAGGGGTGCCAGATACAGATGATGAAGTTGGAGAGCTTAGATGATACGTCTGTGAGGGTGGGTGCTTATGTTGTATTCCAAAATGTAGTGTTGGGATATTTTTTGAGAACTCCTTCTCACTCTCTCTCTCAACCGAAGAGTTGTGGACATGGCATCTGGTGGGTTCCTCCTCACATCTATCTCTCTACTCGTGCCTGCCTATCCACCACTATTTCTTTCTCCTTAGCATTCATAACAAAAACCCACCTGGACTTCATACAACATCGGATGCTCCTCTATTGCTCATTCTCAAGCTATGATGATGAGATTTCATGGGCAATGTTATGGCTATATAAAGAAACTAGATATTCATCTTATACCCAATACCCATTCTAGCAGAACTTTTGTACTTCGGGTGAGTTGAGTTGTTGTATGTCAGAGATGGTGCAAATACACAATAAGCACATCATTCCTAGCATTGGTGTATAGTGGCTTATTGTTGAGATACAAGCAATCCCTTAATTTCCAGCAGATCCATGTGTTGAAACTCTTGCAAGAACATTTTTAAATGTTTTATTAAAGTTAAAACACAAAGCTACTATATTATAATCAAAACACAAAACACAAAACACAAAGCTATTTATTTATTATTATTATTATTATTATTATTATTTATTAATTAATTAAGAATCCTAATTTAACTTAAATCATTTGGTGTTTTGTCCTTTTTTTTGTATTATTCTTAAATTTTAAAGAAAAATAAAAAAACAATTCAAATTCACATGAAATTAAAGAAAATAAATTTATGAGCAAATGGAGATAAATCATTTGAAAATTAAGGATGAAATCAATTAGGCATGTTTGCAAAACATTAATTTATTCATTCCTGAAAAATTTAAAGATATCCTATACTTTTTTATCCTCGCGATCGCACGAAGCGCGGAGGAGAGCATACTTATTCTAAGTGAAAGCAAAAATTGAAAATAAAAGTATTTTTTATTTGTTTACTATACCTACTATTTGCTAATTAAAAAATAGAGATTAGTTACGTGTAGTCAAACTTCCAATGTAACCATAAGTGAAGCAGTAATAAGAATATGTTCACTGTGAATTTCGCAAATGACAATAGAAAATATATATAACTGTGCGAAATTAACTGTTGAAACTGTAATTTAACAAAATAAAAAGAAAAACTAAATTGATCTAACCTGGTACCTGCTTGAAACCATCGTTTGATAATGATTTTGTAGACATAGTTTTCACTCCTTAGATCGTGTCACAACTCCTCGTTATCCTCCTCGATCTCATTCTCGCATAATTGTTTGTCATCAGATGTGCAGGGTCCCTTGTATGTTGTTTCTTCGTTTGCCTCTGAAGGAGTAATTAAAATTTTAGCTGCGATCAAGATCTCCTCTTCCAGAGAAGAGGAGATCCTGAATTTTGCTAGGATCTGAGTGAGTTGTTCCAAGCTTATACTCATAGTTAGACCATATTGAAAAAGGATAACGATTTATCATCAAAGATTTGAATTTTAAAGCTAATAAATTAAAACTATTTGTAAAGATAAAACACGCCAAACTTGAACTCCTTGCATTATTGGGATCCTATTGTCACCAGGTTATCAGTTCGCACAAGTTATCCCATCATAAATAAAAAATAAATTTGCATAAATAAAAACACACTTTTGCATAAAATAAGGAGAAACATAGTTCTACATAAAAGGAAGAGGACAACCTAACTTTGGAGCAACCCCACTAAATTGGATGCACAGGTTCTTACCTATCGTCTTATCGTCTTCTCTCCACCCTTAGGTCATCCATAAAACCGATCCAAAATAATTAAAGAAATCTAATTCAAATACTACCTATTACCATTTACAACTCCCCGACAACGGCACCAAAATGTTGGTACAATTATATGCATAATATATTACCAAACATAAATTATCAACCAGGATTTGTAATCAGTAGAGTTGATGCTCTATATGTGCCGATAATAGATAGGTTCCTATGTCTATTTAGTACATCTTAGATAAGAAAACCATTTAGAAACCAACACACTTTTAAAAATAACAATCTTCACACAATTCGAAAGTTGGAAAAAAAACTCATAAAAACGAAAAAGCTCTTGCTGAGGTGATGGACATGTTCATTGATGGCTCATGAAAGGAAAAGATGAAATTTTATTCTATCTCCTAGAGCAACTAAACTAACAAAAATTAACACTTTGTGCATTCACAACATTCCATTATAGGTGCATGTAGGGCGAGAGATGAAGGTCTTGATTGTGCATGTGTTAGCAAAGTGTAACCTAATCAATTATGGAAAAGAAATCTAAGTGTAGTGGGATGCTCCATTAAAGCTCATGTATGGTGAAATATGTAGATCCCATTGTTCCTGCATTACCACACTTTGCAACAAATTCGAATAGTGAAATCAAACAAAATAACATGAAATCAAAATAACAAGTTCATGAAATGAAAATCTACACTAACAATTTAAAATGAGCTTACCAAGCTGGATTGGTGGCCCTTGTCGATGCCAACATGGAAGCTTTTAGATCAGCAGATGCTAACTTCTAAGAGACACAATATCACTTAATTCAAACTTGCATTAATCTCCAACAAGTAGGTTTACAAAAAGAGTATTTTCATGAATCAAATCTACATCATAACAATTCTCTCTCAAGAACCAATCTTACATCATAATAATTCTCCCCTTTTCAAGAACCAATCTTACATCATAATAATTCCCCCCCTTTCATGAAGAGAGGACACTCTCTTTTATACATGAGATCTTTGAAAAGAAGATAAGCATCTCATAATTACAGATCCAATTTTCTCTCAACCAATTTCCCATTATTACAAAATATGATCCCTTCAAATCCTCACACATATATCTCATATATCTTGGATAAGATATGACAACCAAATCTCCATGATCTTCTCCTTGGAATAGGCTTGTATTATCTCCTCCAATCTTAAAATGGTGGAGGAAGTATTCGAGAAGTTTTTTTGTATTAATCCTTCACATATTCCTACACATGATAAAGCTCACACATTTTTGAGATATGTATGAAAACATGTCAATTTTCTAATATTTAATCACAAATTCCCTTTTAATACTAAAATAAATGATTTGGAAAATAATAAGGTTAAACCCATATTTAATTATGGAAATGGTATCATGAAAGGTTAATGGGGCGATGATATGTGAATAATGATGAAGGGAAAGGTGGATGAAAATATGACATTTCTGAGTTCCAACACAGACCAGGGGCGCGTTTAAGTATGTTCACAGGGAAATCAAGAACCTCCTGGCCTCCCCAAGGATCTCATGTAATCGATTCCCCTCTTTAGGAAAAAAGGTAATTAACATAGGAATAAACATTTAGCCTCTCAAGCCCCCTCTCTTGTGGAATCATAGCCCCCGATAACTCTAGTCCTTGTCAGTTTAGTAGCCAATGATGTGTTTATTATTAATAATGATCAAAGAATTAAGTTTCTTGGGCATACTGGCCATTTAAATAATTGTTTGGGCACTTAGGGATCTCATCATTGTAACAATACATTATTTAAAATGGGGGTTCAAAACCTAGGGTATTACACCCCCTCCCCTTTATTTTGGCACTGTCCTCAATGCATATACAAAATAGAGATCAAAATCTAAAATTTATTCAAAAAACTGTGGGTACTCTGCCCGCATGGCATCTTCATGCTCCCAGGTAGCATCTTCAGGACTGTAGCAGGTCCACTGAACTTATACCAGCTCTATAACTTGATTCCATAGCATTTTTATCTTTATGTCCAATACCCGTGTTGGTTGAACCTGAAATTCTCCCTCCATCTCTACCTGAATCAGATGCCAATCAATAACATGGTCAGAATCATGTACATATTTCTTTAGTAAATATACATTAAATACATTATGCACATTCATGGAAGCAGGTAATGAAAGCATGTATGCAATTGGTCCTATTATGTCCAATACTTCAAATGGACCACAAAATCGGGCTTCCAACTTTGTACAACTACCCAATTTCAAAGAGATTTTCTTGGGCTTCACTTTCAAAAGTAAATGCTCCCCTACTTTAAATTCTATAGCTATCTTGTTCTTGTCTACATAAACTTTTTGTCTATCATGAGATGCCTTTAAGTTCTGCTTAATATTAACCACCTGGTCTTCCATGTCCTTGAGAAACTCTGGCCCAAGTACCAATCTATCTGTTGGGTTGTCCCAGCTCACTGGAGTATTGCATTTCCTACCATACAAGGCTTCAAATGGGATCATTTACAATAAATCTTGATACCCATTATTATATGCAAACGCAACGAAGTGTAAGTAATCTTCCCACTTAGATGGCTTATCCATCGCATACATTCTCAACATTTCTTCAATTATTCAGTTGAATCTCTCTATTTCCCCATCTGTCTGGGGATGGTATGCAGTGCTAAAATTTAGATTTGTGCCAAATCCTTTAAACAATCCCCTCCATAAATTGGAGGTAAAATTTATATCTTTGTCTGAGACAACTGTCCTAGGTATCTCATGCAACCTAGCAATTTTCTTCATGAACATTTCTGCAATATTAGTCATTGTATGCGTTGTCTTCACAGGCACAAAATGAGCAGGCTTTGTTAATTTGTCAACCACCACCATGATTGAATCATGTTGCTTATTCATTCTAGGTAATCCTATGATGAAATCCATGGTGATCACTTCCCATTTCTTCTCTAGAATTGTCAATGGCTGCAACAAACCTGATGAGTGCCTATGCTCATCCTTCACCTTCTGACATTCCATACATCGAGCAATGTAATCAACAACATCCTTCTTCATTCCCGTCTAAAAGAAATGGCTTCTTACTGCTGTAATTGTTTTCTGGTAACCAGGATGTCCAGCATAAGGAACATCATGCATCTCCTTCAGTACCAAATTCCTCAGTTCTCTAGAACCAGGAACATAGATTCTATTTTTATGCATGATAATCCATCTTCCTTCATCTCATACTCCTTTATTTTCTGTTGTACATTGCCTTGATGTAAGCTTTCCTTTACCTGTAGGTAATGTTGGTCTGTAACAATACCATCCAAAATTTTACTCTTCAAGTTTGTCTGATGCATACTGACTATAGTAGCAAGCATGAGATGCACTCTTCTACTAAGTGCATCGACAACTTTATTCTCCTTTCCCTTGATATTCTTGATATCAAAGTCATATTAACTTAGAAATTCTAGCCATCTTTTTTGCCTAGCATTCAAGGCCAGCTGTTCAAAAAGATACTTCAGGCCAATGTGGTCTGTCCTCAATCTGAATTTCTTCCCCATGAGATAATTCCTCGACATCCTCAAGGTGTGAATAATGGAATCAGGTTCCAAGTCGTGCGTGGCATAGTTCCTCTCATGTTCCTTAAGATTTCTGGACTCATATCCAATGGCATGTCCATTTTGCGTGAGGACTCCCCCAAGTCCTTCCTTACAAGCATCTGTACATACCACAAAAATTTCAATTGGGTCAACAATCTTTAACACAGGCGCACTAGTAAGTAATTCCTTCAACAAATTAAAATTCTTTTCACACTTGAGTGTCCATTCAAATTTAGTTCACTTGTTTTGCAAAGAAGTGATGGGATGAGAAATCTTAGAGAACCCTACTATGAACCTTTTGTAGTAGCCAACTAATCCCATAAAATATCTGACATCTGACATATTTATGGGTGTTGGCCACCCTCTAATGGCTTCGATCTTCTCTGGATCTACTGCTATGCCCTACTATGAAATAATGTGTCCCAAGTAATGGATCTTCTTTTGATAAAAAGAACACTTGCTCAACTTGGCATACAACTTATTTTATCTCAGTACTTGCAATACCAATCTTAAGTGATGTTCATGCTCCTCTTCAGAATTAGAATAGATAAGAATGTCATCCAGGAATACTATGAAAAACTTGTCCAAATAATTTTTGAATATGCCATTCATTAAGCACATAAAGACAGTTGGTGCATTGGTCAGTCCAAATGGCACCACTACAAATTCATAATTTCCATACTTGGTCCTAAAGGTTGTCTTATGAATGTATTCTTCCTTGATTCTTACCTAATGGTATCCTTCCCTGAGGTCAATTTTTGAAAATATCTTTGCTCCTCTTAGCTGATCAAAGAGGTCATCAATTTGGAATAGCGGATACTTGTTCTTTATAGTGTACTTGTTCAGCTATCGGAAGTCAAAACACAGCCTCAAGGTTCCATCCTTCTTTTTGAAAAAAAGTAACCAAGATGGGTTATGAAGGAAAGGGTCTTGGAAATAAGGGTCAAAGTATCGTTAATTCCATAGAGGTTGTGGAAAGACCTCGTTATTTAGGATTGGGATATGGTGAAGTGGAGATTGGAGAAGGCTCCAAAACATTGGAAGCAAGTGATGCTTCAAATGACCATCTTAAGTCATTGCGGGAACAATTCACAAAAGGTGATGGTGTATCACTCCATGATGGTGATAGTGTATGTAAGTCATCTCCAAAGAAAAGCGAAGATAAGCAAGACAGGTATAATGGTCATGGTTTTTCCAAATCTTTCTTTGATTATAAAAAACATAATCATGTAATCCAAAACTTGTGGACTATGTATCCTTATATGTTTTTTCATTCACCCAAGCATTGTGTGGCCAAGTGTTGGAAGAGACAATCTTTATACAGGAAATTTATGTCGACCAGGATGGAGACATGACATAAAGACTCAACTCCACAACAGAAGAAAGAGAAGGGAAAGAAAGTTTGGATTATAAAAAACCACCGCACTTATTGCAACAAGAGTGGACATCAAAAGGATAAATGTTGGAAGCTTAATCCAGAGCTATGTCCAAAGAAGGACAAAGAGATGGTGCATGTACTCACAAAGCAAGAGGCAGTACCAGTGAAGCAAGAGGAACAACATGAAGGAAAGAAACCATTCACTTGGTTTTTCCATAAGTGGATGTCACATCTTCATTGTATTTTGCTTCCATTAATGTAATCACACATGTTGAAATTATGACCTGTTATAACATCATTTTGACAACATAGTGTTTTGTTTATCCTTATGAGTATGTAATCAATAAGGTCACTTTTGTAACCTTTTGGAGAACCAAAAGGTATTTAGTGGGGAGGTGTGATCTAGAATGGATCCCGGAGCCAAAGTGGGTCCAGGAAGGCCTAAAAATCAAAGTGCTAAGAATTTATTCAAAATGGAGGTGTGCGTAGGCCCCGTCGTTGCGAACCCAACACAACTTGAACGGGCTCAAACAAACATCGTATGAAAAATATATCATGGTCTGTTCATTTTTCCAAACATGCAAAATTTTGATGACTGTACAATCCCTACAATCCGTACAGTGATGATGTGCCAACTGACTGTATAGGCGGTACAATGATGTGGTAGGTATAGTGGCATGTTGACTGGGTAGGTATGACAAGTGGATGAATCATCGTCTAACACATGGCATGTATGTGGGCTAATAGTATGGTGCCACATGGCCCAGTCATGGGCTGCCATGTGGCACCCCTCCATTGGTTACTTTGTTTGGGTAAAATTTTATGGAATCCTAGGGAGTTAAACCCGTTACCTCTGGTCCGGGTGGTGAGTGCTTTAGCAGGGTCGGGCTACCGGCCTGCCCATGATATGTCTTATTATATATAGTTCAAAAATTATAGTTAAACTTGAATGACATATAATGTGGCACAGAGTAGGGTTGGGGCTAGGCCCCAACCCTCGGCGCACCTGCATAAAACCATACCACATGACCTCGCTCTACCTTTTGGTGTAGATTTGTTATGGAGTTTGGCCCAGCCCCGATGCATGTGACCTCATAGCATGTGACCCCTACCTATAACCGTTGGCTTTAATGTATGGATTTAAGTGCCCGGTCAGCCAGGCTAGCCTGTCGACCAAGGCATGCGACCAAGGGCCAAAAAACTATGTGTGTGTGGAGCTTTAGGCCATGGCCACATGGGCCAAGCGCAGATGACCAGGAGCTTATGTCGGAGGGGGCCAGTAAGTTAGTGCCAGACCAGGGCCACACGGGTGCGCACAGGTGACAAGGAAACTAAAGATAAGGGGTTGTGCCCTAATTTTGGCCCAAAGTGGGTTTTCTACCTTATAATATGATTTTTAATTTATTTTTTCAGCAGATTTGAGAGATTTTGGCCATTATTGGAGGATCTGGAGATCTTTTTTAGGCTAGATTTTGGGGGGAAGTTGGGAGTTTGTTGACAACTTCAAGCCTATATAAACCTAAGGTTATTGGCAGCCTAGGAGGGAGGTTCAACACAGAAAAATGATGAAGAATTGGAAAGGCAAAGCCATTTTTATGCAGGGAAGCTATTGAGGAGAGCAACTTTCCAGGCCATTTCTGGGAGATTCGTTCATCCATTTTTAGTGCCATTAGTTTTGATGGGTTCTTGATATCTAGAAGAACACATCCAGATCAATTTGTAATCCATTCATCACTTTTATGATGTACATTTGAAGCTTTGAATATAAATAAGAAAGCCTCACCCACTAAGACAAAGGCTTGAAGATGTAGGTGATATTGTCGAACTCCGTTATCAACTTTTGTTGTTATGGTTTGTTGTTTCTTCATGCTTATTTATAGATATATATATATATATTTATTTATGGCTGTGATGTTTTTTCATTAATTCTTCCTCTTTCATCGAATTCCTAAATGGTAATTTAACTCATGCTTTAAAACTCAACCATAGTCATTAAAAGATCTTTTCGGATCAGCAACATGCTTGATCTGTTAGATCAATCTTGGAAGTCAATACTAACTTCTCTTCTAGTCTCATGGAAAAATCCATATCCTAGTATTTCTGACTGGCTTCCTTCTCTGCTACTGAAACAAGAGAATTTTCCGAGGAGATTTCATATCTCCTAGAAGTTTATGAAGCTATGATCTAGTCTTCTCATGGCATTTGTCTCCTAGTCTTGGAAGTTTTATTTTCATCTGATCCTTTATGAGATCAAGCTTACTCTTGATTTCTTCTGAGTCTACAAGGACTTCATCATCTCTTAGAAGGTATACTTGGTGTTGAATACCAAGTCTAAATATGAAAAGGTGACTCAGACTTCAAGTGAATTCGGCTTCATGTCAAGGTGGCTTCATTATCCTTTAAACAAGTCTACTATGAGTTATTGTTATAATGTTCAATCATCTTTGGAGCCTTTTGATCCTTACAATCAATCTCCATATGAGATACTCTAGATCTCAAAATAGCTTCTTCTTGATCTTCTTTGTTACATGAATGAATATGGTCATGTACATAGTCTTTTTCATGTCTCATCTAATCTGTTTCCTTCTGTAACCTTCATTATAGCTGCCTCAGGGTTATCACATGTGACCTGAACCAAGGTCAACAAAACAACATGCAAGAATAATACTCTTTTGATAATAGTAATAAAAAAATAGCACGAATAATCGTCATAGTAGCTCCTTTACAGATATCACTTGTGACCTGCCGGAAACAAAGATCAAAAGTAAGAAATACAATACAAAATGAGATTAACACTCATCTAGTGTTGTGATCAAACATTCCTCCATGGTAAACTGGAACCAACACAAGAAGTATCTCCTAGAGGAGATGTTAGTTGTATCTGGTAAATGATTACATTAAGCATTTATCTCAATATGCTCACATGTTACTAAGTATAATACTTTTCAAAGATTGTTACCTCAACTATAATTTTTACTTGTAATGGGGTAGTTATCAACTTGTCATGTGCAACTTTGAATCTTATCAACTTAATTAATCAAACCTGGAACTTGGAGTCTTGTCCTTAAGAATGAGTGTGTTTCTTTTCTTCCAAGTCTCCTTCACTCAAGATGACAAGTGCTTTCTTCAGCTCGTCTTTTGTACTAAGACAATATGCTATCTTGACAGAAGGATGGGTTAGATAATAAAATCTATGATATTAACTTTAATCAATCTAATACATCGACTTTAATTTTGACCAAAGTTTAGTATGATGGTCATAGCTTCAACATGCAACCTAGATCAAAATAATGTCATAACAAATAGATGCATATCATAATAATCAAACATGGGTTTCATTATTCCTCTGAATGTGTTGGATCTGATATCCTTCTAGATCTATGACAAGAGATCCCTTCTCCTGCAAATACCCTTTAAAGCTTAACAATTTAAACATATGTGAGTACATACCTCTGATAGTAGTGGGACCATATGGTAGCAGTAGTAATAATTACCAACCCTTTAAAAAATTCAATGGTGACTACAACTGGTGTTGCAGCTGATACTTCAACTGATACTGCAACTGTAATTGATTATGAAACTGCAACTTCAACTTAGGGTTTTATGAGGAAATCCTAATTTTTCAAACTTCAAATTTTGAAATTCTGATCCAGGGACTAGATGCACTGGGCTGAAGCGAGTTTGCTGGAGATGTTAGATTTCAAAAATTTCAAGATTTTCCCCTTGAAACTTGACCTACGGAAATCTGGACTGGTACTTCTGGTATTGGTTCTGGTTTCCTTGTTTTCTGGTTTTCTACTACCAGTCAAAACTAGAATTTGAATTTCTGGAGGCTCTTTCCACTGAAAAGATGTGCTCAAGATGCCAAAAAATTCACTAGGGTAGGGTGCACGTTTCTAGATGGTTTTTAGGGAAAAAATATTCTCCAACAAAAGCCCTAATTTTCTTGTACGACAACAATGATATTTTTGCTTATCTAGCGAAAGGTGCTCTCTTCAGCTTGGCTCTGAAACCATGTTAAGTTTTCATCTATTATTATGTTTCTTTTCAATTTACTAGATAACCATAGCATAGGTAGGATCACTGAGAGAAACACAATCATAAGATACACAACATTTATCCTGGGAAACCCTCATGGGGGAGAAAACCCAACAAAACTTCCTTAATATAGATAGCCAATACAATGCCAAGAAAATAAACCAAAACACTAGAGAATATCCAACACTGAGTAATGTGCCTCTCTCTTTCATCTTCTCCCAACTGCATCTCTCCAAAATTGTGCACTTGATGAGTGAATGAGTGAGTGAACAAATGAGGTGGTGGCCTCCTTTATTAATACTAGCTGGCATGCACTGTAAATGTGTCTCTTCACTGGGCAGGGCCGACTTCTCTTCTTAGTGGTTAAAAACACTTTAATTAGGCATGGGGGCCGACTTCTTAATTAGCATAATATAGTTAGGGTTTGACCAATCCACAAAAGGGGATTTGGTCAATTACAATGCCCGACATGATCAATCCACAAAAGGGGATTGATCTAATTAGTAATGACTTAATAATAAATAGAATACTCTTTGCAGTTGCAATGTTTCAACACTTAGTATCTCTTGGGGATCCATAGTTCATGAAGTTGTGGGAAGTGTATCTGCAAATTTTATTTAATTATTAGAGTGAGAAGAAATATGTGCATAAAACTCCAAATACATTTTTGTCATTGTAGTGGTCCAGGTTCAGGAGGATACCCTCACCATAGTATCTAGTTTGCTTCCAAAAAATTCAATGTAGGACCTACTCTTCTAGGATGATATACCCTCTTAGATAAAATGTCCCTTGACATCTTGATCCATACCATAATTGGGAAATTATTTTTATGTATAAAATTTGAACTATAAATGCAATGCAGACACACACTTGAACACTCATGTACAAACTTCACAATTTTATATTAAAATAAAATGTCTATCGACATACATTTATTCAATTCTTAGATTGAGAACAGATTCAAGTCTATTGATTCTATATTTTCATCATAAACCAAACAAATTTATGATTGTCGAATTGTGTCCAATTGTATTAAAAGTATCTCAAAATTTACTTGTACTATCTGCAATAATAAGAAAGAATAAGGGACAAAAGACTATAATAATGCATGCATAAAATTTTATAAGAAATAGGAAACAATATTTTTGTAAAAATGTTTCTTATATTATTGTTAATGTAATGTGTACAATGAACATTTTACCAAAACAAAAAAAGGTGGCAAAGGGCCATTTCCATAGGGTCATAAAGAGGGATTAATAACTGTCTTCTTGAAACTCTAAAAAAACAAAAATTGATGACAGACATTAAAGATAAATCCCCTTTTTGACCCCAACCACAACACAAAGTAGAGTCATGAAAAATTGTCAGTTGGTCCAATTCTAGTCAAGGGAAAGAGATTGTTCTGAAAGGTTAGATAGATATCTTATGTTCACATGTGAGTTCAAATTCTAGTTAGAGAATGGTCTGTCTGTCAAAGTTTTAAGGGATGGTACCCTTTCTGACCATTGCCCCATTTACTTTACCAGTAGGTGGGAAAAGGAGCGATGCCTAAGCTCAGATCTAGATACAAGCTCAACTATTTTCATCTCAAGATTTCTTTATTGATTAGAAGTTAGAACTATTAGGAACCTTGTTCCATTGCGTGTAGGATATTGTGACATATGGATTGTAGCATATTCATTTCATTTTAATTTGTATTTTGTGAGTAGATGCCTATCACATTTTCTTTGTAACTAGTTTATAGGACACATACTCCTTATTTGAAAGAGAGAGTAATGATATAATTGTGTTCCCTTGAATGACTTAAGTGCAAATGTTGAACTTTGCATAAAAGGCCTATATACTTGGAAAGCCTTAAATATTCAATTATTAGTGACTTCTCATTCTCATTTTTTAGCATATATGAAACAATCAACAAGATCAAAGGAGCATCTTGTAAGAATTGAAATGCATCAAAAGCACACCAACCATTTGTGAATTTTTTTTAGTCTGAAACATGTCAAGTTATGATTGTTTACATTCAATCCAAGACAAAAACAAGTATTGTTGTCGTGTTTATACCATTATTTATTTCCAATATATGTTTCCATCTTTAAAATGCAAATGATAGTTGGCCACAAATGGTTAGTGCTATCAATTTAGGGATATCATTTTATAACATACACTACAAGGAAACGATCCTCTTGTGGAGGTTTTTGTAGAAACCCCTATGAAAATAGCTCAAAAATCCATTTATAGCAGAAGACACTAGCGAAGGCTAGAAACCAGAGGTTTTAGTGGAAGTTTTTTCATGATTCTTTTATAAATACTGAGCACACCGATGCGTTTATAATACTTACACACCATTTCTCTAACACATGGTGCATATACACACACTCTGATGTGCTCCTTAAATACTGATGCATCGGTTCTCTAACACATGATGCATCATGGGAGGGTTATTTAAAAAACAAAATACTCTGGTGCACTCCTTAAATATTAACGCATTGGTGCTATAACAAAATAATGCACTGTGGTATGGTTCTTTCAAAAAATATATACTCTGGTGTGCTATCTAAATACTGACGCACCGGTGCTTTAACAAATGGTGCACCATTGTAGGTTTATTTAAACAAATGTATTGCGTTGCACGCTTGAAATAAAGATGCACTGGAGCTCCAAGTTGCTCTAAAAAAATGCGCTCTGTGGCAGGGTTATTTTAAAAAATGTATACTCTGGTGCACTAGATAAATAAGGACACATTGGTGCATCTAACAACTGAACGCACTGTAACAAGGTTAAATAAAAAAAATTATCGGTAGTAAAAATTCATTTTTACCATTTTTAGTGCTATAGAGTTTTCAAGCACCTGTGCAACTTTTGCCTCTCTGAAACACCCTGTCATCATTTTTTCCCTTGCTTTCCTTCCTTCCGTCCATCTCTCAGTGTGTGGCTTTTGAATTTTTCCAAACGGGGGGAAAATTTGGTTTGTTGGACTACGTGGCAACCATGCCTCCTCGACGAGAAAATGTCCAGGTAATGTCTTTGTTTCTTTATAAATTAAACTTTTGGTGGATTAAAATTCAAAATTTAGTTAAATTTCCACTATTTTAAAAAAGAAAGAAAGAAAAAATTATGCGCAGTGCGTTCGAGTCCTTCGCCTTGCACAGTGGACGATGCACCATGAAAATTTCTATGATGCACTGAAAAACAATGCCAATTTTTTTTATGATGGTGCATTTGTAAACATTAACGCATCGGGGTGTAAGTTTACCGACACACTACATAAAATAATATAGCTAGTTTTTGGCAATGTGTTTAAATAACGTTAACGCACCAGGGTGTTATGTTAGAATATGCACCACATAAATCATATAAATTATTTTATGCAGTGCATTGGTAAACATATGCACCGGTGAGTTAATTCTTACACAATGCACCATCATAAAAAAAAATTAGAGAATAAATGCCTAAGTACCATAATTATGAATTTAAAAAAAAATAGTGGTGCGGTTTGTCACCTTTCCTAAAAAGCACTGGTACATGTCAGGAAAAGAACACACACTGTGAAAACAATTTAAAATTTTTTTTTTTATAGTGTTTTAATATTTTAAGTTTTTATTATTTTAGGTAGTGCGTCAGATAAGCTTCACACACCGGTGCGGTAAGGTTATACAAAACACCGCATAAAATAGTATAACAAACTTCATACGGTACATTATGTTACAAGGGAGCACCATCGACAATGCTCACAAGTAATATACACATCATGGGCGGTGTTTGACTGTTTTTGGGGTGCACCGATGATGAAATTTACTTTTTTTTTTAAGGAAGTTGTTTTTCCCTATTTATAAATAAATTTCTCATTTACTAGATTTTTTTATGTTTTATGTATGCGGCTGATGTATTTCATTTGTTAATTATGTAGAGATATCAATGGAGAGAAAAACAACAATAGCAGGAGTAGAGGGTTGACATGTACAATGTTGTATGAGATTGAGAGGCGAGGGAGAGGGAGAGGGATTTGTACCCTCTCCCTATTACTGCAAAAACCCATGTCCTCTTGAGGAATGTAGGCCTCCTTAAGTACTATGAGGAGGCTACATACCTAAAGGGGCACTCCAGGTTGTTGGTGCAACTGATCCATGAATAGGATGTCCATCGACAAGCATTCCATGTCGGTCCTGATCAATGGTACCATCCCACTGAGGAGGATATGTTTTTCATCACTGGGATATCTAGGAGAGGGGAGGATTTTCCCCAGTTCCCTGATTTCCTAGTAGGTGTTGCAAAAGAGAGTCAACGCATGTACTCTCAAAGATATATTGGGTTGATATACTCTCCATAGCTGATTTTGAGGTGTCTGGTGGACAACTATGAATCACTTCTTTCGATGCAGAGGAGGTTAAGTGCCTCTCAATGTTAATGACAACCATTGAACACTTTACTAATGATGGGAAGAACATTAGTTACCCTCTTTTGTATTAAGTTGATTCTTTGGTACATAGGCCATGATGTATTAGATGGTCTGCCATTTTTTTATGATAGTCTTGTATAGCTCTAGATAGATGTTGTGTTATGATACATGGGAGGACGAACTTCCCTTTTGCTTCAGAGTTGTTTTGTTTATTTTTTGAGAGGTTTTCAGAGATAAGGCCTAATTTTTTATGTTATCCTTTTAGGCCAATGACTTAGGTACAGATGCACATGTGGGGTGAGATGATGCCCAAGAGGGGCCAACTGGATTTTTCAGCCAGGATTTCCATTGACCCACTGGGGCTACTAGCCAGTGAGGCCGATCACGTATTCATGATGGTGTCATGTCTTTACGCGAGGTTGGATTGGTGAGGATGATTGAACATTATATTCACACCAGATGAGCCACCAAATGCTAGAGGTACTATTAGTATTTTTTTTAAATTAATCTAGTTTCATTTTATTGTCTTACTTAATTAGAATAAAATTAATTCTAACACATTCTTTAACTTGTTTTATTAATTTTTTTAATGAAAGTGTGTAATTATTGTTGGGTACTATATATTTTGTAGATATTGACACATTCAATGGGGACGTGCCTCCTTCCCCACCAAATGACAATGAGGAGATGATGCCTGATGGTGTGGCAGATCAGGGTCCTCGGGTGCAGATACCTAGCAACATGCACTATAGAATAGATACTAGATCCAGGTTGGAGTTGGGAGACTGAATCTGTGCACTTTTGGTTGAGGTGGGATTCCACCCTATGTTGATGTGAGACATCAGGGCAAATCCTATGCTCTTGTATATTTGGAGGGAGATGTTGCATGATATGATCCCTCTTATGCATCATATCGTCACACCTACTAGGCTACTAACAGTGAGGAGGGCTCCTGATGATATTCACTCTTCTTCCAGTACCCCATCAATTGATAAGGATGATTGTGATCCTTCTCCAAATCCTCATCATCCTCCTTCACCTCGCCCAGATCATGAGAAGACATCACCTATTCCTCCTCCTCCTCATTCACCTCATCCACATGAGAAATAAACACCTATTCCTCCACCGTCCATTTCTAATCAGAGAGTCAACCAACCACTTTGTCTTGACCATCCATCATCTTCTACTATAGAATAGGCCTCCACTACTATTGTAGATATGATTATCTCATCAGTTGGACCAGGTATGTTATAGCAGTTATTTGACTTCACCATGGTGCATTTTTTCTGTTCATGTTGATTTACTTAATTTATATATTGATGTTGATGTATATATTTTTAGGTCATGTTAGATATGTTTGTTAAATGTTCTTGATAGATGTGTATGTTATAACATTGTTCATTAGATGTTCATTTTTCCTATTGATCACGATGATGTACTTAAATAATTTATATGTTGATGTTGATGTGTACATTGTTAGGTCATGTTAGATATGTTTTTCAAATGTGCTTGATAGATGTGCATGTTAAATGATTATTGTTAGATGTGTGTGTTGATGATGTTAGGCAATGCTTGTGTTTTGTTAGATTTCATCACAATGATTATGCCATGCTAGATTATTATATTTTTGTGCTATCTAATTAATGACATTTATGATCTCTAATGATAAACATTCTATTGGCCCTAAAATTGTATGGATGCAAATCTTCCTATTGTTATTTGTGTCATTATAAAACATTATATGGATAAAGTATAATTTCATATCCCATTAAAAAATCAACTGGTTTAACATTTTCCAGGATTTCACAATTGGAAATACTTAGTTTTAAGTGTAAAAACCTTTGCGAATCTTACCAGTTATATAAAATGCCAACTATAAAATGTTTGGTGAAATTTTTCTAAAAACATGTTACGAATTTATCATGAAAACAATTCTTAAAATTTTATATTAAACATGCAACGACATATTAATATCTTCAAAAAATAATATAAAATTCTATTTGAATCAGTTGTTCCATACAATCACAAATAAGTTGAAATACAAACACATTACGTATCTAACTGACTGTTAACCAACTAAAATTGTTCAAATATTTGTTATAATTAATTTTCCATTTCCTCTGTCACAAGATGAATAAAAAACAATATAATTAGCAAAATAAAGATAACAAAAAGATACAACAACAATATAAATGATGAAATAAAACATATACATGTCACTCTTTGTTGTCATCACCCTAATTATCTTCCTCGCTTGGCATGATAACACTATTGTTCTCAAAAATATGTTTTGATCTAGGGTTGTGTCTTAATACAAACCACCAATCCTTATCCACACATCTGGATTAAAAAACACTTGGTTGCAGTGTTTTGGGAAAACATAAGGCTCCTTAGCTTCATCCCACATATTTATAGAGTCGATACATATCAACGCACTATTGCGATATTCTTTTACATTATTCTGATCAAATGTATCCCACCACTTGCACCTAAAAATAACACATTGGAAAGAAGAGAAGTCCACTTGAATGATCTCTTGTATCTTTCCAACATAACCTAACTTCCCTCCTATTAGGTTTTGATCACGGTGGCTAGCATGACTAGATTGGTTGAACTTGACTTCCACTCCATAGTCTTGTGTCATGTTTCCGTCATCAACATCCTCTGTGCGAAAATGATGTCCATATGCCCATATAAATGGGAACAAATGCACCTATAAAAAAAGAGAAAAAATCACAGTGTCATGTGTCTAATAACCCGACCAATAAAATATAAAATATAGATTTTACAATTCAAAGGTGCATTATGAAGTTAAAAATGTACACAAAGAGATTATTACTGAGTTGATGCACCCAATCCCTATGTTTAGTGCATCCTCTTTAGCATGTGAGTAACGATCGGATGCATCGTATTTCTCTCTGACTTGGTCAACAACCGAACTATTGGGGAATATCATTGACATATTTTCTTTTAAATGTTCAGGATAAGGCATTCTTCTACCATTCAATCATCTAAAATTTTTCCTGACACTGTCCCATTTCCTCCTCTTCTGTTCATACAATGTGACCCACAATTGTGTTGCCTCCAAATTGTAAAGAATGAATTTATTGATGGAATTAATTTATGAATTCCCTGATGTATATATTCATGAAATTAAAATAAAATACAGTAGATATGAGATCGAATTATACATTATGAGTTTTAGTGTGAATAGTTGCTGTGTAGAAATTTGAAAAATGATAAGTCACTTACTCTTTATCAAGC
This sequence comes from Picea mariana, assembly GCA_032191745.1. Taxonomy (NCBI): domain Eukaryota; kingdom Viridiplantae; phylum Streptophyta; class Pinopsida; order Pinales; family Pinaceae; genus Picea; species Picea mariana. The sequence continues at coordinate 92,609 of JASDQU010308844.1, forward strand.
ATCTTTTTCCATTCTTTTTGAGAAGCTCCTCTTCTCTTTTGTCTTCATCCTTTTCGTTTTCCCAAATCGCCTCACCTAGTGTGTTTTCGATCTGTGTGATGTACTCACTGGCATAATAGAAAGACTCATATGATATGTACCTCTCTGCCATAGACCCCTCTGGTTTTTCCCTTTGTCGAAAAAATCATTTCAATTTCTTCATGTACTTCTCTAATAAGAACATCCAACAACATGAGACCACTCTGACTAATTCAACCTCATCTACTAGGTGAATTAGAAGTTGAACCTGCAAGTCCTTGAAACTCATCGACAATTCCTTCTCAAACATACAAACAATCTCAACTATCTATTGACGTCACTATGGAATGCTAGCCATATGAATCTCCTTTTATGTGATCCAACATACACATGCAAATAATTTAGATATGGCACATCATAGGTCTTGGGGGAATTCATGGTTCACATACCCATGCACAAGCAAAGAATAATGACACTACAAAGTAAACACATACAAAATTAATTATGTTTTATCCCGTGGAATACAAATTAAAACAAATAATAAAATCATGTTTTTGACATATGTACTCTTAGAAGCTTCAAATGGTCATGTGATTTCAACCCTGAAAAATGGTCTTGCATAGTGGATCTACATCATAATGAAGACCCATATAAATAAGTCACCTTCACGCCTAATATAACTTCCTTTTCCAAAGAAAGATCATATTTCTTCAAAATCCATGGGACATCACCTTCTTTAAAAGACCAAGAGGGACCAACCTCTCCTCTACTTTCTTTTCTTGGCCAATGTTTCTTTTTAGTTTTTGAAGAAATAAGATCTCTCCTAACAACCAATGTGTCACTTTTTTTTTATGATATGTGCCTCCATAAAGAAGATGAAACATTTTTAAATATATGCATGGGATCTAGTGAGTGGACAATATTAAGATGCTCCCAATATGGGAGCTCCTAAAGGACATATTTCCTTTTCATCCCAATGGACAATTTATTAACATAGGTGTAGAAGAATTCTGGATCATTGAACATAGGATCCCCATTTGAATCAAACATTTATGTAATCTCCTTCTCCTTTTTTCTCTCATATGCTCTAAGCCATTCTGTTGGTGCCATTATTGTAGGCCTTTGGGTTCTCTTTGGTTTACCATTGAAAGCAAATGTTTCTCTTCTGCAAGGGTGTTGTTCTGGGAGAAATACCCTGGATCAATTGTACACTGCCTTTCGTAGGTGGTTGGACCACCTAGATTTTAGAGAAGGTCCACAAAATTTACATCCATGATACCCTTTTGTTACACGACCTGGGAAATTATTAATGTATATAGATCACGTTTGCGTTGAAGATCAAAACAATCGCAATGAATTAAATATGCCAAAAAATATAGCTACATATATAAACACAACAATAAACATGTATATTACCAGAGAAAACTCCTAATCCTGGATAATCATGTGTGGTGTAAGAACATATGACATACAACGTAAAACTCGTCTATGTTACGATGTGTCTTGATACATCATATACATGTATCCCTTCCCATAATTACTTCAATCAGGGATGATTTTAGGGGCTAAATTTTGCTCATGGGATAATTTTCCATGGTTTTTCCAAAAACGAGATTCGCTATTTTAAAAATGATTTGCCCAAATTCTATAGGATAAAATTATTTTAACTTAAAAATCGCCAAAATTTTATAAAAACTATATAAAATCCTTAGAAATTTGAATATTTTTACAAAAATATCACCAAACATTTATAGTTGGCATATGAAGGATTAGTAAGATTTGCCAAGGTTTCTATATTTTAAAATAATTTCCATCCTTAAAATCATCCTTGACTTCAATTTATCTATCAATGGATGTAGGTAGACAACCATAGTTTTTACTTGTCTTCTACTAGGGACTATAAGAGCCAACACAAGATCTTCATTCTTCATGGACAACCATTGGGGGATAGTTTTATTGATCACTACTACAAGCCAAAAATAATTGTTGGTGTTTTGGAGGGAGTATGGGTTGACGCCATCCAGGGCTATGTTGAGTCGTAGAATTCATACTTCATCCTTGAATTTTTTGGGCCATGTATTCTCTATATTATTCATGGCTATTGAATATGTTGGGATTCACATAACTCCCAACTCACTTCTATGTGAGGCATTCCATCCCTGCAATGCAACTAATTCTTTGCAACGAAAGAGACTTTTAATCCTTGGGATTATAGGCATGTGCCTCAATATCTTATGAGGAGGACCATGTGATTTTCCCTTTTTATTTGATTTATGGTAGTTGTCATGCCCACATTTCAGACATATCTCTTCATTTGCATAGTCTCCTCTATATAGAATATAATCATTCTAACATGCATGACATGATATGTATTCAACACCCAACATTTTCAACATCTGCTTTGCCTCTTTGAAGCTACTAGACAAGACATTATCACTCAGAAGAACCTTATATTTGAATAACTTGTAGTTAGTGGGAAATAGAAATGTACAATGTCATTTAACGTTCATAAAATCGATCATTTTTAATGTTGATTGTGTGACAAGATTTCTTAAAATATAATGAACTTGATGGTTAGTTACCTCAATATTACCGAGAAACATGTGCTTGACATACAAAACTTTTCTTTCAAGTTGTACAGTAACATTGTTGTCCCTAGCTGGGTAGACTTTGACCGGCTAGGTTCAAAGAGAGGGGTGGTGGAATCAGATTTCAAGATTTCAAAAAATGGATGAGTGATATGAGCATCATCCCCTAGCTCATCGTTCTAGAATGCATTTAACAACATTTTCTCCATGGCAGTAGTATCCCGTATATAATCATCCATACCAACCTCTATTTGATTGATTCCATTTCCAACTTATGAAGAACTATTATTGTTGTAGTCATTCCTAATTGGTGAATCTGGATGTAGTGGGAATTGAATAGGTGGTTGATTCAACCATTCTTGGTATTCTTTCTTTCCGTGTTATTCTCTTATTACAACCTTATATCATTTTTACATTGTAGTGGGGTGCAACAGAAGATGATAGGTAGGTCGCTCATCATCAGAGTCTTATTTTCAAAAATATTGAACATTAGTACATCGATGATATTAGTAAGCACACTGCAATTGGTTTGTTCAAATTACATTATACCAAATAATTATTACCATCGCTGACCCAAGATTGTGGTTGGAAGATGACATGTTCATCTACCAACTATTTGTAGTATGCTGCTCCTGATAAGAGCTTTTCACATTTTTGAACCGGTGGAATATTTTCTGCATCTAAACTCAATTTTGAATCAAGATCCTGCAAATTATATTTTTATTCAGATTGACATGGATAAAAAAATAAATTCAATTAGATAATCAAAATATAAATAAAATCTGAACTTACTAGAGATGGAAAGAGATAACTCCATGATGGACTTTGAGAAATATGGAACAAGATGAAATTTGAATAAACCATTTGATATTATAAGTTTTTCTCCCTGCATTTGAGCAAAATCAACAATAAATTTTAAGAATAAGACGACTTTAAGCGGAAAATGTATACTATGAAGTACTTCAAGTCATTTCCATGCATCCTAAAAGATAATTTAAGATGAATATACTATTCATGTGCAAATAAAAATTTAGATAACTTTTAAATCATAATAGTGCGCTTAATTAAACCAAACACACTGGTGCATATATAACAATGTAAAGCACCACGGTGTTTAATTACTAACCACACTAGTGATCAATATTTCAACTAATAAAAGAATTATATGATATTGGTGCTCCAAAAATATTTAATGCATTAGTGTGTTTCAGAAATGAATGCATCAGTGTTTCGAAAAACTTAGAAAAAAAAAATGCAAATTTGTTTTTTTACAACTGAAAAATGAGCGGGAATTTATTTTTCGAAAATCTAATTTCATAAAGTCCTTTAAATAGTAAAAAGATATTCATTATTTCATTATTTTGCCAAAATTTACAGGGGAGATATTTGTAAGAGAGACATACCAGGGAACATTGTAGAGCAGCAAAATAATTTGAGGCAACAAAATTATTCAAAAGATCAGAATTTGAAGGGTACGATGATTCATTCAAAACCTTTTTCAAAAAGTCCTTTAAATATTATTAAGCTATTCACTATTTCATTATTTTTCCAAAACTTACAGGGGAAAGATTTGCAAGAGAGACATACCATGGAGTACTGTAGAGAAACAAAATACTTTGAAACAACATAATTATTCAGAAGATCATAATTTGAAGGGTATGATGGTTTATTCAAAATCCTTTTGGAGCAACAAAATTATTCAAAAAAAAAAAAAAATCATACTTACCTTAAACCCTTCCTTCTTCTTGCTTACGTGACTGCAAAATTTCACCTTAGGGTTTAACTCACTCTATCACTTCACAATTAGGGATTTTCATTTTAGGCATTTTAGATTTAATGGGTTTGTGTTTCTATATATAAGGCGTTTGTCATGTGATGTAAGTGGACCACTTATTGCATTGGATCCAAACCCTCTCAGCCCTGTCACGTTAAAATAAAATGCTTTCTGGTAATCAGTGCACCTATTTGACTATAACACACTGATGCGCTTAATGATAAAGCATGTAGTAAATGCTGTGACATAATTTTTTATTTTTTTCATTCATCGGTGTGTAATTTTTTTCGGTTATTTTTTCCGTCCATGGTATTTTTTTTTTCATTTTTTACTCTAGGCCTGGTGCAGTTATCAATACATATCGCACCGTTGTAATTTAAATTATTTTTTTTAATTTATTTTTTCCTGTTGGTGCATTTCCTATATCAAACACACTGGTGCATTCATATTATTACAGCGCACTGAAAACATATTTTATTTTATTTTATTTTTTAGCTAAAAAATTATGTGATTTATTTATGAAATATATTTAATAGATTATGTACTGAATGATACAGATTATATAATGATAAAAAAATGTTTGAGAATATTTCAAGTAACACAAATTCTGATCGACAAAATAATAATACATCCAAAAAAGAAAAAAAGACAAGTTCTTTGTAAATTCTATACAAAATTAATATGTTTGAACTATATGTAAGTTTAACTAATATGTATTGGTTAGTGTGTGTCTTGTAGAGCCACAAAATAAGGAAGCTTGATATGATTCTTTGTGATCTAAGTGAAGAAGAGCGTAAAATCTTGATGGAAAAATTTCAAAAGGATGAATTAGGTGAATGAAAAAATACTATTCAATATGAGTTCTTTTTTGAATCTTCATTAATAATATAGTTAAGAATATTAGATAGCATGTTTCAAACAATCTATTAATTCACATATTTTTAATCTTCTACAAGGAAAAACAACGAAGGAACAAAATGTCATCCTAAGAAAACAAAAATTATAGAAGATGTAAATGATGATGAATTGGTCCTTAGCTCATCTAGAGTGGTAATGGAGGTTAATGAAAGGGGGAACAACTTTTACAAAACTATGAGGGATATAGTGGAATGAACGTATAGACATACTTTCCACTTACAATATAGAAATCAATCCAATAATTCCAAAGACCAGGTTATATCTAAACTATATGAAGCGTTTCCAGAGCAATGGTCAATGAGACCTGTCAAAATTGCAATAGAAAAAACATACAATAACAAAAAAAGTCATTCAAAAATAATATTCTTAAAAATGCTTTAATTCTAAAATATGTATATATTACTACAAAACATTCCTTTATTAATATCAATTTTTTTATATTTAGTTTTCATATATCAATATAAAAATATTTTTTTGTCTACATGTTACTTTTTTCAGAAAAATTATGAAAATCCCAAAGGATCAACGAGCTAAATAACCGAAATATGCCAATAGGAATGTCCAAAAAAGTGTACAAGGAGATGGTAAGAGAAATGGAAATAATTTCATCGTAGGAGGAGCCATCTCAACAACAACGTTCTTCAAATGTATGAAATCATTGAAATTTTCTATTAGGTACATATAAATAATTAATTTAACATTAAATATTAATTTTTAAGTATTTTCTTGCAAAAAAGAAAACAAAATAGAACCCTTTTAGCACATAAAACAGGACGACAAGGAAGAAAATGGTTGATAGCAAAGTTTGTGAGTAATTGTTATTTCCTTATAACATTAACTTAAGATTTCATTTTTGTATATTTTAAGTTGTTTTACAGTAGCCATCCTTGAATCTCTTCAAACATGTGCTAACATACAAAGAAGAGCCATCAAAAGAATTGATTGACATTGGGTTAAGTAAGGGTTGTGAGTATATGTTGGAATATCGAAAATTAATTGTGGAATTTGTAAGTATATATGTTGCTTTACTTCTCCCATTTTATAATTAATGGAACAAAAAAATCCTTTATATTAAATCTATGATTTATGATGGGGTATAAAACTTGTAGGAAACAAAGTATGGAAATGTGCCAATAGAAGAGTTGTTGAGAGAAGACATGAGATTTGTTTTTGAAAGAATGTGTATCATTCAAGAATCAATTATTTCTATGGTACATCGCTTTCCAATTTACATGCATGTATATTATTTATTTCAATTTTCATTATTCTCACCAATGTAGATACACTCATTACACTTTATTTTTATTTTTGTAGATGGAACTTGAAGAAGGGAAGAACAATCAAGGCAATCAACAAAACATTCGACCAAATAACCCAAGTTATGGAAGTATCTCGAGAAATAACAACAGTTCCAGTGAAGAATGATGATCAATATATTTGAATATCAATGCAAGCTATTGTATTTTTTGAAACAATTGTCTGCGAAAATCAGACATTTTGTTTAATGTAATGGACATAGTGTCCCAATTGAAAGAAAATGGGTTACCAATAAGTTTCCCATTTTGTATGACAAAGAGACTCTTATTCATATATAATAAAGTACATTTTATTTTATTATATTCTATTGTCCAATGTCGCTATGAAATGTTACATCGTTGATTAAATATTATAATGAAGAGATGCGAAATCTGATGATATAACAAATTATTCCAAACATCATATCCAAATTCACTACTCAAAAATTAATTTATATGAAACTATTATAATATATATGTCAATTCATTTGATGAATAATGGAATTAAAAAATAACAATAATTACACTGTCACAGGTCGATGTTTCTAAAAAGAGAAAATGAAAACCAATGCATTTAATGTTAAAAGCATTGGTGCGATTAATGATAAAAAACACCGATGTTATAATGAAATGCACATGGGTGTTGATATATAATAAACCAACACTGATCATAATACCATTTTAACAACAACAATTATAATGATAAGAAATAGCCTTCTTGTGTGTTTAATTAAAAAAACACATCGGTGCTTCTGTATCATATTTATGCATTGGTGCATTCTAAATTTAATGTACCGGTCGAGTTTGTCTTGTAATGCACTAGTGCATGGTATCATAAATTCGAACGATGCATTTTTGTTACTAAAGAATCAATGCGTTCTGATTTATAAGAGAACCGATGCCCCAATATTTTTTGGACAACCCCAATGCTTTTTGTCAAATTTAAGCACCAGTGCTTTAAGTTTGAGAATGCATCGATGCATGGTATCATAGATTTGACCAGTGCATTGTTGTTATTAAAGAATTAGTGTGTTATTATTTGTAAATGCACCTATCCCCCAATATTTTAGGACTGCCCCGGTGCTTTCGGTGAAATGTAAGAACCAATGCTTTATGTTTGAGAATGGACTAGTGCGTATACACCATGAAGCACACCGCCTAGAAAAAAATCCACTAAAACCTACACCACCCAATTTTTTTTAGTTATAATGAAGTTCTTTTATAATCTCTGCAAAAACATCCGCTACCAAAAAGGAATGTTTTCATGGAGGTTTTTTTGACAATTTTTGCCAATTTTGTAACACTAAAACCTCCGTTATAACCTCCGCTACAAGGTCTTTTCCTTGTAGTGATATCACATTCATATTGCAACTTTCAGAAACGCCACTATAGAACTTGTTGTTCCTTAGTTTGTTTCTTATGAAGGGAAAATGCCAATGTACCTTGTGGAGGAAAATATCCTCCCGACTCTAGGATTTACTGAAAGATTTCAGCAACCAGAGAGGGTAACCCTCAATATATGAATTTTTTTTTAATATTTTCTCTCCAAGTATTTGAAGTTGATTTTGTGTGAAAAGTGTGTGTTTGTTTTAAACGTAATATTTAAAACAATTAATTGAAAGAAAAAGAGTATGAGATTTATAAAATAAACCGAAATTAATATATAACCATAAACATAAAGGGCACCATATTCCTGTTGATTTTTGTAGCTTCAGGCATGTATTCTCACATAGCCCTAGGTGTTGGGCATGTGTGAATCATCGTGGGTACCACATCACACTTTCAGTTTGGTGAAAAATCCGTTGGATTTGAGTGGGGGATTCATGGGTTTGTTGATGGGATTTGTGGGATTGTGTTGGGGCTTCACACCCACAAGAAAAGCCTAATTTGATGTTGACTTATGGAGGGGCTTCTATGGTGACCCCTAAGGATTGTATATAAAGGAGAGAGGTCATTATTACATTACATATCATGTAGAGTGTGTGGAGATATGATGGAGCTATCATAAGTGATTCTACACTTGGGCTAGGAGGCTTGGTAATTTCAACAAAGGGAAATTCTACTAGGGGAGAAAATATGGCCTAGGGTTGAGAAATCTATATTTTATGTTCTTGGAAGGGAAAGGCACGCCGCACGTGTGGGAGAGAGAGGAAACCTAAGAATGAAGATATTGTACAAAGTGGAGCGAGTCATATGAAGTGTCTGTACATATTTTTGCATGTATGCGAGCTGCATTGGGAACAATTGCATATGTATGTGAATTGTTGTAGGAACGGTCCCGTACATCCATAAAAGGTCTTCTAGGAAGGGGAAAGTCTGTACATGTTGACGTCATATGACCTCAGTAGGCTGTATAGGTGGTATGCAACATATTTTCGGGTAAAGAATATTCCTAGGATATTGTTGAGGTTTGGTTTTCGAATTTGTATGGTTGTTGGAGAACAAGGTTGTTCTCAGTTTTGGTGACTTTGGAGGACAAGGTTGTCCTCATATTTTGGTGATATTGTATTGGATGGGAGGGCTGGTTTTTCCCTCAGGATTTATGATGATAACAAGATTACAAAACTAAAATTGTGTTTCATATGTGTTGATGATTCATCTTTGATATTTTTGTTTCCGCTGCATATGTTTTCAGTCAATAATTTTCAGTGTATAATTATTCAGTGATAACAACTAGGGTGTTATTGTTGGTTCACTAGGAAGCAATTTCTCAAATCTGAAAATTAGTCACATAGAGTTTCATGTGAAAAATTGACAATTCCTATTTGACCATCTTTCGAAATATGTTCAAGAAAGATAACAGAGTAACATAAGAAAGAAAACATATAGTTCTTTGAAGATAATGTATATCTTTTAATTAATTGTTTTTAAGGAAAGATAATATGGAACTGATTCCTCAAAATTAAAATAGAAATTATTTCAGAAATCTCCAATATAACATTCAAAATGATTTCATGGTAATAATAATACAATACTAAATATTGTAAAACATAGACATGAAATAAGGAAAATTGACAACATTATATAGAATATCAACCATGAAAATTTATAACAATCAATATGTGATTTGGTTCATAAACGTTTACTGATTGAATTATAAACTAATAATGACAAAGTCTTCCTAAGAATAAATCCCAAAAATCCTTCTCTTGAAATAAAATCAAAACAACAATGCCAATCAAATAGGGGATGAATCCTCCATGTAAACAAGAAACATGTAAACTGTAGAGACAAATAAAGACACACGATCGATTAGATTGTTGAATGAATTTCATTTGTTCATTCTGACAATGACCATTCCTAGCTCTTTGATTTCTCCTTTTATCCTTTTTGTCTTAACCATTTTCTATTAGCCATGTAACAGTTTCCAATAATAGAAGTAGTGTTGATAGTGGATTCCTTCTTTCTCAGGACAACTATCATAATGGTTTTGAAGAAACGTGTTAGGTGTTCTTATTTTTCTTCTGCTTATCTATCCCATGTTGTGTCGATCTTTGTTTTAATGTTGTTGCGGGAGGTAATGCTATCATGGAGATCGTTGGTGAAATGGAAAATGGAGCTGACGTGGAAGTTGGTGCTAAGATCATCATCTGAGTTGGGTAAGGTGTTGATAGTGGATTCCTTCATGATTGATATGTGCATACAAATCTCCACTTGCTTTCTTTGTAATTCTCTAATTGAACTCCATTTTAGTGAATATATATGATTTATCTATGTGGTGGACAACTCCCTTGACATTTCTCCCCCCAGAAAGAGTTTTCTATCATCTTTGAAATTGGAACCACTTGAAGATGCAAATTGTGTTACTGAAATAACAAACTTGTGGAAAGAAGGCTTGTTTATTTCACTTGCCAAATCTAATTCCTCATTTTCTTGTGAATATAGTTTTGTCCTTTTAGAAGGAGGCTCATGTTCCTCAACCTCCATTGGATCATCTTCTAGTTTCTTCTGTAATTCTATTTTTTTTGGGTTCTCCATGAAGAAATCATCTACTTTGTTGACTTGATCATCTTCAATACTGATAACTGAAGAAGATAACAAAGTGTCTTTGCCAGGTCATTTTTGGATGTTCTCCTTCTTTGATGTACTTATGATTTGGCACTGGAGAAATTGTTGCACTTATGTCGATGAATTTTTGTTTGCCAATATTTATCTTGTTGCATATAAGTAGTGAACATAAGATTGAATACCAACTAGATGTTTCATGTTAGTAATCACATGGAAATGATCATATTGCCAAGGACCGTCTTACTCAAAATTGAATTTTTTCCTCATTCTTTCTATGATTTCTGAGGCCGAATTATCCTTTACTATGAAAAAGAAAACTTCAAATGGGAATTGAAGAAGAGTCTTTTTAGACTTTGAAGCAATATGATGATAATCTGAGCTAATCCTTTCTATTAAAATTTCTAATGCAAAAATACTATGAGTAAGAAAAATGAGTAACCTATAAGGTTGTGATTCAAACCCATAAACTCTTATGAATGTATAAATTTCAGAAATATACCACTCTCTAACCTTCACTTGTTGTCTTAGCTATAAATCATTTCTGTATTTAGGGAAAATCCTTGGAGGGGACTCATTATGAATTAGAATGTAAATTGTTAGCACTAATTCTTGTAAGGGGGTGTTTTCTCTCCAGATTCAAGCCCTTGGTGTGAAATGTGAGAAATGGGGCTTTGAAACCCACCAAATGCAATTTATCTAAGGTCCCATTCATGAGCGTAAAGCACAACACTCGAACAACTCAGTTCAAAATCGAATCAAGCAAGCGAGCGAGTTTATTTTTCAACTAAGGAGATCCCATCAGGCATATTAGATTGACGATCGTAGGGTTATTGCGATCACATATGTTCACGAGGAATAGCGTCAGGAAGAGTCACGATTTCGTGAGTCAGAAGTGGTCAAAGGGTCAAGTTACAAGGATTCGCGAAATGCAAAATCACAAAATGATCTCAGTTGTCCTTATCAGCAGGACGCGTGGCACACGATTAAGATTTTCTTGATTTCGCGAGTTGGGAAAGTTAGAGAGCAGAGTCTTTAGAACTTGCGAAATGTGAAATCGCGAAAATATTGTAGCTATTGAGTAAAGGAAATATCTAGGCTGTCCAATCCTGTGGGGACAGGTGGTAGTCGATCCAAGCCTTCGGGGAAATGAGCTTTGGGAGTTTCAGAGTGAGAAGTGCATGAATTTCTCAAAGGATTGAAGTCCTGAATTGCCGAAAAGCCAAAGGATAAATATCATCCCCCCAAACCTAAGGAACGCATGGAGCCAGGTTAAGAGATTTCATGGTTTAACGGGATCAAGTTTCGGGAGTTTTGAAATGAGCCACAAGCAAATATAGAGAAACACAAAATTGTGAAATCAATCTGGGTCGTTCAAGCTAGTGGAGCACGTGGCAAAAGATAAATGATTTTGCAGTTTCGTAGATCGGGACATTGGAGATCAAGAGGAGTGAAAACTCTCAAAATGTGAAGTCCCAAAAAGCCTTTGGATATAGGCGCCAGGTCATGACCCGTGGTCATGTGAAAGAAGAGTTTAAGAGAAGAAGCCAGCCCCAATCACGTATAGTTGACTAATTCAGGGTCCAAGAGAAGCATCGCAGCCATTGATGGAGGAGAAGATCTGACCACCAGTCAGATAAGAGATTTTGTGGTTTTTGGGATCGAGGAATCCGAAGGTGAGCCATATGAAAACCCCTAAATGAAAAATGTCGAAATGCCTTTGAAGATGGGCACAGGGTCATGGCCTGGGTTACATTGAGGGTGAATTCAAAAGAAAGGGAAACTAGCCTTTGAGCCTTTGAGAGCAGGCACATGGTCATCCCCTGAGCATTTTGTCTCGAACACTCTCCGAGAAAAAACAGTTAATGTAAATTGAGAAGCTGGTTGAAACCTTGGCTCAATCCATAAATGGAAGGCATGGAGGGTCTAGAGCAGTTAACCCGTGGTACCCCTGCATATAGGTTTTCCTGCAAGAGCCATGCCGATATGAGCCCATGTCAGACAAGAGACTATGTGCACAGTCTACAAAAAGATCATGCACACGTAAAGCTTTGAATGTAATGACTCAGCCACTTCTCTGTTGTCAGTGGCAAGTGGCTCTGAGTATATAGGAGTCATTTTGATACTTTGAGAGGGTCGATGGTTGAGCGGAGCTCCCAATTGTAAAGATTTAGTAAAAGCCTTTGGTTCTCTAGTTATGTTATGTATTTGAGACTTCTTGTCTAATGAAAGTCAGTTTCCTTTTCATCTCTTTGTAACGGTTGTATTAGAACAAGCAGGCATGGAAGATCCAGTCGAGGATAGTTGTGTTTATGTGATGTATGTTTGATTACAATGACACCGCTGTCTGTTTTAATCAGTTCCATGTGTTGCTTTCCTTCCAACACTGAATGACCTCGGCATGGATGATTTAGTCGGGTGATTACCATTGAATTGTGATGTATGATTGATTTCAGTTCATGATAATTTCATTTAGTTCCTTGTAGATCTGAGCCAAGAAGATCTTATCTTTCGAGTTCTCTTCTCCTTTGGCTGCCGAAAGACCGGATGTCCACAACAAACCATTTCATTCTCCTCAAAGTCTCCCCCCTACTCACCACTATGCAGCAAATCACTGACTGAAGTTAGACTAAGACCTCACTTGTCTATGTATGCCAACCCAGTTTTCTAGGTTAAAGAAATATAATCTTGAGACTGTGTCCATTAGACCACCCTTAAATTTATTCATTGCGACATACAAACTGATGGGTATTGGGCTTACCTCTTCCGCAATCTAGAGGTGACTTATGGTGCTAACATAAACAATGTCCATAACTTGATCAATAAAGTACTTATAACCATCTTTCTAACCCTGATTTTTCACAGCGTTAGTCCATTCAGTAACATGAATGCCATTTCTTTGTTGATCTACTTTATTCAAATTTAAATATTCAAAATAAGAAGGTTGTTAATACATTAGTAGACAAATCAAATATGAGTGACACCTAAAAAATTTCGAATCTTCAAAAAATGTCAATTATTCATGAATGGTATCAGAGATATATTTTGCATAAATGAATTTAGTTCCTTTCGAAATTTTCAACAAAAAATCTAAAATAGTAGCATCTACCAGAGTGTCACTGTTATATCCAAGGAATAAACATATCATAGTTATAACCTCTTTAACCGAATCTTTAAATAAGGATGATTCCAAAGGAAGGCCTAATTGAGGCCCGCTTGGTGTAATTATCAAATTCGTCATAAAAATAAGCCTTTCTAATATTGACAATGAACTGGATTCAAGGGAAAGGGTATCTTCATATATCTTTCTCTTTTTCCAAATAGTGATAGTATTTATAAAATAACATTTTCTGATTTTGAAAAAAATGCTTTAAATGTTTTTTTATCCCCGATAAACCTCTATGTTGAAACATAGTTTTGAGAACACATAAGAACCCATTCTAGAAAGTGGAAAGTGGTAGGGATGATTGCCCTAGCTAAACCAGAGTCCCATCCAGGTAATTGTTCATCATTATTGCTAAAATTTGTGAACTCTATGCTTTTGATCTCCTCAATAGTTTTTACCGTTATTTCAATTTCAAAGACATCAAAGTGTTTGTCTGTTGTAACACCCTGTTTCCCCCAGTTTGTAAATATAACTAGACTAGCCAAGAACTATGGCAAACTCATAAATGAGAATATGTGATGTAAATGGACCTTGAGAAGAGGTCAATGAATGTGAATAACATTCTGAATCTAGTGCAGGACTGCTGATGAGGGGATGTGTAGAAAAAGAGACCATTATGGCAGTGGAGGGCACTTGAAAAGGTAGCGTTAACTTCCACCAAGAATTAAAATACCGTATTTGGACTCCACTGGCCTGGAGAACCAAAAGCAGCTCGCTGGCCCTGAAATTCAATGCCTCGTAGGCTGGTAGGTGGATGGCTTGATGAGGGATGGGATGGTGAACCGCCCATCCATAGAGCCGTCAGGCCTGATCGGCATGAGGGTAATCGTGCCACACGCAACCTCACAAGAGGATAAGGCATATAGAAGAAACGATTGAAGGGGGACGCGAGGGGAACTCTGGCATGACGTAGAGTGAGTGATAGCAGAGAGGAAGGATTGCAACCTTCGCTCCTGGTCAATGGAAGACAGAGAGACGCAGTCTCAGAGCATCGTG
>JASDQU010308844.1:156523-166950 GCA_032191745.1 Picea mariana
CCAGAAATGTGAAATCAAGAAGGAAGGATCGGGAAAATTAGTAGCTATTGCACCAAGAACCTCAAGTAATGTATATATTTTAGATATTAAAGAAGAAGAAGAATGTTACATGAGTCAAGTAGATGAAAGATGGTTGTGGCACAAAATAATGGGACACTTGAGCTTTCAAAACATGATCAAAGCTAGTAGAAAGGAAGCAGTGAAGGACATGCCAAAGGTTATAAAACCTTCAAACCTTGCTTGTAAGCATTGCCAACTTGGGAAGCAGACAAGAGTCAGATTCAAGACAAAAGAATACTCTACATCAAGACCCTTGGAGCTTGTTCACACTGACCTTTGTGGACCTGCTAGGACTCAAAGTATACAAGGGGAACATTAATTCATGTTGATTATTAATGACTACACAAGGATGACCTGGGTATAATTCCTCAAAGAAAAATCAGATGCATTTGAAAAGTTTTAGGCATTCAAAGCTTATGTAGAGAATGAGACAGATCTCAAGATCAAATCCCTTAGATCATACAATGGAGGGGAATCTATCTCTAAAGAATTAAATAAGTTTTGTGAAGATCATGGAATCAAGAGACAATTTTCAACTCCAATAACTCCTCAACATAATGGATTTGTTGAAAGCAAAAACAGAATTGTTTAAGAGGTTGCAAGAACAATGTTGAATGAAGCCAAACTTCCAGATAAGTTTTGGAGAGATGCAATATATACATAAGTTAACATACTCAACCGAGCACAACTTAGAGTTAACCATGACAAGACACCTTATGAGCTATGGTTTGGAAGACCAGCATCAGTCAAACACTTCTGAGTCTTTGGGAGCAAATGTTATATTAAGAAGGATGATGATAACCTAGGAAAATTTGATTCCAGATCAGCTGAGGGGATATTTCTTGGTTAATCACCCAAAAAAAAGGCCTACATATGCTATAATCTAAGATTGCACAAAATAATGGAAAGTGAAAATGTAAAAGCAGATGATCTAAAATTGAGAAAAATCAAATCTCAAGATAAATCAAAAAATGATGAATGAAGAAGAACTAGTGATGATGAAGAAGATGATGAATCACAAAATGAAGAAGATGTTGAATAACTACAAGAAAATGAGCCACAAACTGATGAAGAAAAGGATGAGGAAGAAACACCCTTGCCAAAAGATTCATCAAAAAGAGTTCAAAAGAATCACCCTGAAAGCCAAATCATAGGGGATAAAAATGAAGGAGTAGAAACTAGAAGAAAACTTACATTTGAATCAGAACAAGAAATGTTTTCTCTGGTAGAACCCAAATCATTTTCCTAAGCCATCAAGAATGAAGATTGGATAAAATCAATGAATGAATAACTTGACCAAATAGATAAAAACCAAACCTGAGAACTAGTCCCAAGACCAAAAGAAAAAAATGTGATAGGGACCAAATGGATTTTCAAGAATAAACTTAATGAAAAATGGCCAGATTATAAAGAACAAAGCCATATTAGTATGCAACAGATATGCCCAAGTTGAAGGAATTGACTTCGAGGAGACATTTTCCCCAGTGGCGAGATTAGAATCTATCTGAATGTTTTTGGTATTTGCATGCTTCAAAAAATTCAAAATCTATCAGATGGATGTCAAGCCATCATTTCCAAATAGAACCTTAGAGTAAGAAGTCTATTTAGAACAACCTGAAGGATTTAAGTTGACCAAAAATCAAGATTATGTATGTAAACTAAAAAAGGCTTTGTATGGTCTTAAACAAGCTCCAGAAGCATGGTTCTCAAGGCTTGATAACTATCTACAACAACAAGGATACAAGAGAGGGACTATTGACAACAACCTATATATCAAAATTGAAGAACAAAATATTATTGTTGTTATGGTATATGTGGATGATATCATTTTTTGAAGTAATTTGACTATATTGAGCAAACGGTTTGCTATAGAAATGAAAAAAGAGTTGGAAATGTTTATGCTAGGTGGACTAACATTCTTCTTGGGTTTATAATTTACTCAAAAAGACAAAGGGATATTCAAATCCCAAACATAATATATCAAAGAAATGCTAAAGAAAATTCAAATGGAAGATTGAAAACCTATGAGCACTCCCATGGTTACAGGATGCAAACTAAGCTTAGATGATAATTCATCAAAGGTAGACCAAACCATGTACATATCAATGGTTGGTAGCATGTTATATACAACAACAACAAGACCTGATATCATACAACTTGTAGGACTAATAGGCTTATTTCAATCTACACCTAAAGAAACTCATTTGAAGGCAATAAAAAGGATATTCAAATATCTAAGAGTTACCTTGGATTTTGGATTATGGTATCCAAAAAATATATATATTACATTAAATGCATATACTAATGTAGATTGGGCTGGTAGTGTGGATGATAGGAAGAGCACCAGTGGAGGATCATTCTTCCTAGGAAAATGTCTAGTATCTTGGCTCAGTAAGAAGCAAACATCTATATCACTGAAGGTAGAAGTTGAATATATTGTTGTTGTCACCTATTGCACTCAAGTAATTTGGATAAAACAAACCCTAGAATACCTACAAGTAAAGTAAGATCATCCAATTCTTCTTAATTGTGATAATACCAGTGCTATAAACCTCTCTAAGAATCTTTTTATCCATTCTAAAACCAAATATATCCCATTTAAATACCATTTTCTTAGAGATCGGGTTTCTCAAAACATAGTCAAAGTGGACTATGTTGATACTAAAGAGAAAATTGCAAAAATATTCACAAAATCTCTACCAAGAAGTGCTTTTGAAAATCTTTGACAGAAATTGGGAGTAAGTCCCATACCTCATTAAAAAATCAAAAGCTTCATCAAACAAGGGGAACACATGCACAGGGGGAGCATCATCTCAGGAAGAGCAAAGGAAGATCCCTTATGTCAATGTTGTCAAAGGGGGAGGATATGTAATAAAACAAGCAGTTAAACAAAAAAGGGGCATAACATTTCGAAGAAAGTTTTTACTAAGTTTCTATCAATGCCAAGGGGTGAGATGTTGGAAGATCGATTGTCATTGATTTCAACTGTAGAAAATAGAGCGTGGGTCCTAAATCTTAGGAGAGATATCACATACAGAGGATCCACGAATAGAAGGAAGCGCGATTGGATCGAAATCCTTGCAGAAGTGCACAAGGAAAACATGTTGATTTAATAGAGAAGTTTTGTTACAGTTGGGAGAAACCCTTACCATTGATCTTTAATCATTGATAAGAATAAACAATCCTTCATAATTGAAAAAAACCATGGTGTAAATTCACAGGAACCGTTGATCTATAAGCATATTAATTCCATATCATCAAATTGAGGTAGAGCCAGAGGCTAGGAGAGATAAGTCCCAACTGTTAGATTGGGAGTGTTAATCTTCAACCGTAGATCAAAGCCAATCAAATTTCGGTGATTTCGCCAATTCGGCGACTATTGAAGATAAGGCAGAGGTATGAAGCTAAGAAGTGTCGAAGCCCCGAAATCCCACCAATCGTTAGATCGAGGGAAGAATTCAGGAGTAATGCAAATCGTTAGATCAAGCAATGGAAGGATAGTGTAAGCACTTCGGCAGGTATAACTCTGGGGGAGTTGAATAACTTTAGAGTTGTAATATTCCAGAGTCTTAGAGTACAAAAACCCCAAAGACGATTGATCTAAGATCCTTTTTAATCTTTCTATACTATCTAATAGATGGGAAACATGGTGAAAAGGGAGATTAAGTCAAATCAGACGATTTCACAAAGATTAAATCATAGTCATTGATCGTGGTCATTCGACGTTGACCCTCCGGACATAAAGAAATTTGAGTCAGCTAAAAATCCCAAAGGCCAAAATAGTGAAATCATGCAGACCATCGATCTAAGATCCCTTCGGCACCTTTCTCAACCATTTGATAAAGCAATCTAGAGCAATGATCCAGAAGGGACACATGTGGAAGAAAATGACATGTGGCCCAATAAACTGGTGACAAGTGTCAAGGCCCATTTGGCACATAAACTCTATGTGAGTCATGAATCAAGGTGACACATGGATCCACATCAATAGGTATACATCAATAGGACCACGTCAACAATGGGTGACATGTGGCACACATACTGTGGGTCCACGTCACCAAAGGATAAGTATGGTCACTAGGCACTGACCATTCCAGGAGTAAAAGAGTTTGAATCAGCCCAAAATTTTGAAGGCCAAAATCGTGAAATAACATTGGCCATTGATCTAATATCCTTCATATTTTTCTCGATCGTCCGATCGAGTATAGTGGAAAGATAGGGTAAGTATGGCTCATCCACTCAACACTTGATTAAAACCAAATCATCGATTAGTGAAAACCCCAAAAATGACTAATTATGGTTCATTATGGAGGTAGCGGAGATGGGGGTGAATTTTGATGACAACGGAGATGAAAAAGAAGACATGTGAGCCCACGAGTCTGTTGGTCAGTGAACCTGCTACATAAAATAATTCTAAGTACAGTTCAATTTGTAGATGGTGGAAATAAAGGTGCATCTCGATGATAGTGGAGATGAAAAGGAAGACATGTGATCACGCGAGTCCGTTGGTCTGCGAACCTGCTACATAAAATAATTCTAAATAGAATTCAATTTGTAGATGGCAGAAACAAAGGTGCATTTTGATGACAGCGGAGATGAAAAGGAAGACATGTGATCCCATGAGTTCGTCGGTCCAGAATTCCAAGTTTGAATTGTTAGACCAGTTAACCAAGATGATAAATAACTTACAAAGGATTTGAAGTCTTTTAAGTTAAATTCAACTATTAAATGTCAACATTATTTATAAAATTAAATGAAGTAGTGTGATGGTTCATCGTCAAAAGACACAATGGTTCAATCTTATACCTATTGAAATACTATATAAACCAGAAATCATGGCAGAAAGAAACTGTATCTATAGTCTACATCAGAAGATAAACAGCAGGAGCAGAGTCCAAGAAAGAAACTGTAAACATTTTTATGCAATGAGGGTGGTAGGGATGATCTCGAGAGGATTGCAGTCCTCTGCATGTTAAATCATGTTTCACAAGGGAGTAGGTGCTTCCTAGAGTTGGTGCTCTGAAACAAGGGATTTTGTGCTTCCTAGAGTTGATGCTCTGAAATAGGGGATTGGTGTCTCCTTGAGTTGGTGCTCAAAACAAGAGAGATTGGTGTCTCCTACACATTGTAACTTGTACTTTTGTTATTGTTATATTTTATTTCTATTTTTAGTACAATCTTGTTGATCAATTGTTGTGATTAATAAGTTTAATAATTAATCATTATTAAAAATATTCAAAAAGAAACAATATTGATTCACCTCCCCTCTCAGTATTGACCAATATTTCAACACTTCTAAACCTAGCACTAAAGATTCATATTCACAAACATTATTAGTCGAATCAGTTTCAAACTATAATCTAAAAGAAAAAGGAAAAAAATTGCTAGAAGGTGAAATTAGTAGAATACCTGCTCCATTACCTTCCCAAGAGGAGGCTCCATCAAAGTACATTTTCCACATTCCCTCTTCAGGCTTATTTTCATTCAAAGAAATATTTACAATTTCTGTACAGTTTTCTAGTTCATCATTTACAGATAAAGTGAAACAACCCAAATCTTGATCTTTTGAGTAGACAAGATAATTATTAGGGTGTTTAGGATCACTAAAAGTGTAAGCAAGTTTGGTTTCCCTATAAAGTCTCCTGGTCTCTCCAACAAATACTGGGATGGTGGAATAATTCATGTCCATTTGTAATGAGCCACCTAGTTTACTTGCCAAAGATCTAGATAAACACATCCCATTGTTGGCAGGCACATCTGCCACAACTATATCCATCAAAACACTTTTTACAGGTATTTGGGCCAAGTTAACAACCAGATATTTAATCATTCCTAAACATTTAACCTTTCTTGCATCAAAGAAATACAAGACATTATATTTTCTTGTGATTTGTAAGCCTAACTTCTCCATTACTATTCTTGGCATTAAATTGTGAGAAGGTCTTGAATATAGCATGCAATTGTGTAAAAGGTGTTCATGGATTGTTAAAAAGATATAAAATGGGGTTATTGATTCTCCCCTTTCCTCAATGTGAGGAACGAACATGACAGTAGTCCTTTCATCTTGCAAGATTAATGTATCTGGTTAGGTTGTTGCAACATAATAGACAATCATTTTCATCATTTGTTTTCTGTAAACTGGATTTTTTGCAATTTCTAACAAAGGGATAGGAATTTTGATCGTATTAAGTTTGTGTTCCAAATTGAAAGAACTAGTTATTTTTTCAGTTTCTTTTGGTTCTATATATGTTTTCTTTACAATATGTGGACCATATTTTTGTTTAGGAGCTGTGATTTGTTTCCCTTTGTCTTTGTTTCATGTTTTTTCTGGTTTACCTTGATTATTTGCTTTTGTATTTACATTGGTTCTTGGTCTAAGGTCATATTTTCTATGTAATTCATCTTGTAATGCATCAGAGAAGGATCTATATTGAGGTGATGATGAATCAAGGTGATTATTATTATTAGCATCTTCATTGAAACATGAGTTGAAGCTTGCATATTTTTCATAGTCATCCTGAGTCACATATACTTCAGAAAGATCACTTTCCATCATATTAATCTCCTCATCTATATCATCAATTTGATCTTCTTCAAAGATATCAATCAAATTTTCATTTTTTATAGGATCTTGAATAGGTTGATCTTCATTTCTCCTTTCTCTCTACAAAACTTGGGGAGGATTAAAAGGCCTTATAAACTGATTTTGATTTCTATTATCAAGCCCCCTTCTCTTTGTTTCCATGCTAGCCAATTTATTTTATAAATCTTTGATAATTCTTGTCATCTCTTCAATTTTATATTCTTGATGTTTATTAGTACCAGAGATACCAACTTGTTCTTTTTGTTTTCTTCCTTCTCTTTCTCTTTCTCTTTCTCTTTCTCTCTCTCCCAATTCATTTCTAGCTCTAGCTTTTCCTGACGCAGTCATGTTGGATTTAATTTCTATTGCATCATCCTACATGCTAGTTAAGGTAGTGGATATCATTTCTCTAAGCAATAAGGTAAAGTCTAGGTCAAAAGAGCCTACAAAGGTAACCTTTGTTGCTAGTTTTGATGGTTTGACATCTGCAGGAATTTTATTATAAAGTTTATTAAACCTCTTGATGGAATCTGAGACAAATTCATTTTGCTTATTTTTAAGATTTTCAAACTCAGTCAAGAAATATAAGTGATCTTTCTTTTCACCCCATTGCCTAAGAAAAATAGTTTCTAGATCATCCCAAGAATTAATGAAATTAATGGGAAAAACCTTAAACCATGTTCTCACCTCACCCTCAAATGTCTGAACAAACATCCTCATATATACATCTTCATATTCCATGCCTTGATTGTCAGTGAAACAATCAAATGTTGCCAAATGTTCCAGAGTTATAGTCTCACCCTCCCCATTAAATCTAGGCAATAAATTCAGATAATTATCTAGAAATTCATGGAGAATACGAGGAAGGTATAAAGGAGCATATCTAGCAGCAGATTTATTGAAAACTCTTGGTGGAGGGGGAGGGGGAGGTGGATTTTTTTGTTGTGGTATTTTCCCTACCATAACTAGGTGTTGGAGTATAATCTGAGAATTCTCATGAGCAAGGAGATTGATATAAGTCTGTATAAGCTCTTCTTCTTCTTCTTCTTCAAGAGGGATTTCTAAAGAGGAAATTTGTGAGATCTCTAAAAATTCCCTTTTTGGATCTAAAAAGGAAAACTTTGGGGTTGTAGACCAAACTGGAAGATCTTCTAGAGATTCCTTTGGGGATTTTTTTCAAGTCTCTAGCAAGTCTTTTGGGGAAATATGGGGAGAATTTTTTGAGGAATGAATTTGAGAGACTACAGTGAAGTCTTTAAGAGAAAGTTTGATATAAATTTCAGGGAAAATTTAATGGAGTCTATTGTAGAAATTGTCAAAGATGGTTTTGGGGAATTTGGAAGAGATCCTTCGGAAGAAGGAAGTTGGGATGGTTTTAAAGGAATAGAACGGTTTACATGTTTTTTTTATTATGGAATCCTTTGAATCAACAAGAGATTTTCCTTTCGATTTAGGAAGGGTTGAATATGAAGGTTTAGAGAAGGTTATGGTAGTAGGGGCAACTGGAGTACTTTTAGGATTTTTCTTTGACAACAATCTTTCGTGATTTTCTACTGGTGTAGTTTTCTTAGGATCTGAGTGAGTCCAAGTGTTTCTCTTTCATGATGCCAAGATTGGAAATGAGTCAACGTGTGAGGATTTTAGCCTTCATATCTCTTTGTTCACCAGCGAGGAGTAGGTTTTAATGTCGTCATTCCCAGGGACAAATAAGTTTCTTTAATTCAAGTCCCTGGCAACGATGCCAAAAGAATGTTGTAACCCTTTAAATGTTTCTAGCTAGGAAACTATGCCAAGGCACCCATTGAATTAATTGATTTATTTTTGGTTAATTTGTCTTAGAACATATTGTTTTGTTACTTTGTTTGGGCATGTTTTACCAGTCTTAGAATATATGATAGATAAATATTAGAAGGCAAAGTTTCTTTGTTTTGGTCACCTTTAAATTTGTCAAGATGATGGCAAAGGAAATAAGCAGAAACAAAATTGAATAGTGAAATAATGCATCTTATGATAAATACTATTTAACTTTGAGATAGAAGAAATGATCATTAAATTTGTATCTAAACCAAACTAAAACTTGAATAGAAAAGAATATTTCATTTATGTTCAAAAATGAATAATAACATTCAAGCACGGGTATTATTAATACTTACAGTGCATTGAATAAATATGTGACCTTTAAAGATACCTTTGTAGTAAATGATGGTAGTAGTCATACTAAATCATCACATCCATAGCAATAGACACATTTAAGAGGAAATTTAAGGATATGGAAATAACATAGAAAGAGGATTACATAGACTGAAACATTGAAGTTTGAATCTTCAAAAACTTGATAAATTTTATTCAAAAGATAGTCCTTCTGGCCTCAAAACCAGAACCATTACATCGAATATTTCATTGGGATTTATACATTTAGGTCAGAACCAAAAATTGGTTATGTAATCCTATTTCTGAGTATTTAGATTACAAAAATATGTTTGATCCCTAAAATAGGAAACAGCTGGAAGATGGGCTGACTATCTCGAACTGCTTTGAGGACTCATCCAGCTATAAAATGTAGAAAAATATTCCAAGTGTCACTTGGTTTTGCTCTTTTTGTTCTATAACAGTTATGTTTTTTTTTCCTTTTTCATTATCCAAAGTTGATATCGTTATGGCTTGAGAGGCATCATGTTCAAAAATATGAGTAATATTCTTCTTAATATTTGCACTTGTCTGCCTCATTTCCATAAATTGATTTACATAATCAATGGGTTGATTTGTAATCAATGATTCAATTTCACTTTTCTCTCTTTGATTTTTAGACTTTGTTGAATTTCATATTTCTACTGCCATGGCAGGACCTCTGTCTACTGGTGTTATTTATTTTTGTGCTTCCTAATCTTCTTCTTCATCCAATGTATCTAACTTCTGCCTTTTAATTGATCCACCTTATTTTCTCACTGATTCTTTTGAAGTTGACTCTAAACCCCTCCTTTTATAAGTCTTTTCAAATTGTTGAGGAGTTTTCATGAATGGAGACTTCACATGTTGGTCTAATGTCTTACCATAAATTTGTAGAAGGTTCTGCACATCCTTCCAATTGTCTTAGTTTTCCAACAACTCCAATTTATCTTTTTGTTGGTGTTGATAAGGATCATTCCAATGTGAGGTATTTTTTAAATAAATTACACCATGAGGATCATAATTCCATGGTTCTCCTTGCTGAAAACCCATAGCTGAAAAAAACTTGGTTGTGATCTGCAATGCTTCCATGTTCTTAACAATAAAAGGACCTACCTCATTTTTCAATTTAAAAGTCACCTTATGTTTCTTAGGCACAAAATGAACCTCGTATGTGTTTAATCGTTTCTTGATATATTCAAGAGAAAAATTCCTAGGAGTTAAGAAAACAGGTAACAAGAAAGGACGGAGTTGGAAACCATAAACCCTTATTTCAATTTAATGCTAAAAAATGTACCAATCTCCTACTCTTTTGTCTTGACTCAACTGTAAGAGTTTTTTACACTCAAGAAAAACTCTAGGGGGATTTTTGTTGAATATTATTTGGTAAGCTTTGGCCATGAACTGGTTAATATAAAGAGGAAATCCAACATTTAGAGGTTTTTTCTTAATGACGGGAGTCCAGTTAATGAATGAATCAGGGTTACCAAGATCATATTTGTTAGGGTCCTAACCCTCACATAGGTAGAACAATGTATTTGGATGTAATAAAGGTCAATATTAATAAGGCCTTTCAATAAAATAGAATAAGGCAGATGTAAGAAGACCTAATAGAAGC